>JAHREE010000095.1:2341680-2375043 GCA_033628505.1 Tringa tobata | reverse complement strand
CCCCCATGTCGTTCGTTCCCTCCTTACACATACCTGTCCCACCCTTATCAGAGTAGGTGAGAGCTGAAGCACCTCACGGGTGTTAGGTGTTTACCTTCTTTTCGTATTTGGAGTGTGTCGCGCCAGATCGTCTGCAGCTGGCAGGCGGCCTGGTGCCGCTGGAGCTGTGGGGATGGGTAGTGCCTTATGCCACCTGCTCATCTGGTAACTGGCTTCCAGGGTTGGTTTCTTGAGGGCAACATTTCCCCTCCAGTACCTGCGCACAAATCCCTTGTTCTACTCAGAAGAAAGCGTTCTTCTAAAAGATAGGCCGTTTTAAGTTCCATATCCTGGGACTTGGCAAACCTATTGTCTCTAGAGAAACACTGGTAGGAGCAGGAGTTATAAATCACACAGTTACTCTGGAGGAGTATAAATAAAAAAAAAAAACAACAGCAAAAGGCTTAAAATTTTTATCTGGGGTACAAAGAGCACAGAAGTTAAATTTTCAAAAGGTTACAAGTACTAAGTGGAAGGATTAAACAAAAGTATTGGTTTTATCACACCTTGGATGCTCAGTTTGTAGATATACAGCAAGACCCTTACTAACCTATAATAAGAGTTCTCAGAATATTGTGTGGCCCTGTGAAAATGCAACCATTTTCTCCCTGGGCGTGGAAGGGCTGTGGTGCATCTTTGCTCCGTTCCCCATTTGGTGGGCACTCTTTGTTTCCTGATGCAGACCTCAGGAGCAGGTGAGGAAGAAGTCGTGATACTCCACAGGGCAGTGTTGTCACCTGCTGCCAGTGCTGTATGAAGTTAGTTGTAAAGTTACAATGACAGTGTTGACACGTGATGCTTTCATAGCAACCTAGTGTTCTGCAGTCTTCTGAGAAATATCCTAATTTAATTTTTTTTTTTTTAAAGGTAAGTTTCCAGGTTCCTTCCCCCCTGTAGGCTGCTGACTCTTGAAGTAATAGATTTGCTGAGGTGTTTTTTCTCTTCTACATTGTACCTCTCAGGTACAGTCTAGTTGAGAAGACAAAGTGAGCTTACTGGTTTTGTGTGGTCCTCGGTATGTACATCTACATGTGTGGATGAACCAAGACTTCTGAGTATCTCACCCTCCAAAAGAAAATAAACATTTTGGTTTATGTCTTAGGAAGACATTTCCTACACCTATAGAATAGCTCTATACTACTCTGGCTAGAGAGCAGGGCTTTCTCTTTTGGGTTTTACAAAATGTACTCAAAGTGAGGGCCAGAGAGAAAATCAATGATCAGAGACACTATATGCTGATTTAGAGATGGATTAGGGATATAAATTTTATATCCAATATGGATGTTTATGCATTGTATGTACTGTCTATAGTGCCTTCATCTTATCCGTAAGCCTAAATCACATCAGAGATTCTTGAGAGTTCAAAAATAGGAAATGTTACATAACTGATAAAGAATAGAAAGATTCTGAGGAATATAACTGCCTTCTTGGGCATGTATCAAACCTATGACTGTAGAGAATGGAAAAACAAGTTCATGGAGTTCAAGCTTTTTCTCCTTTGTAAAAACAAGAGCAACCTGATAGATGGTGTAAGTTTTATAATTCAAATGACTCAAGTGCCTTTCTCTAGGAATTGGAGGAAAGAACATCTTATCCATACCGCTACCACTTACATATATTTAAAAATAGACAACACAAAGACTCTGTGTATTCCTGATGTGTCTTGCACAGTTACAACTTTGATGGTTTATGCCGTGTCCAAAACAAAAAGAATTCCTGTACCTTCTGCTTTAACAAAAGGTTTTGTCCAAACTGAGTGTACTTGAAAAGGAGAGGGGCAAAAACACAACCAAAACCAAGCCATATTGTTCCCCCTACTCTAATTCAGCTGAAAGAATATCAATACCCTGCTGCAATCTTGAGACAATCAAAAAGGGATCCTTCAATAAGACTGGATTTTTTACAGATACACTAGGAATCTTTTCCCCAACATTTTCTTTGCGCAGTGTCTTTTCGTGTGGCTATCATGTAGATAACAGCAGGGAATTCCACTTAAGTAGATCCTTAATGGATTTAACTAATGGTTTCTTTGTGATGCTCTCAGACAGTTCTCCTGTAATGTGGATCCTCTAAATATTTAAATCCACCATTGAAGCATTTAATAGGAAGAAAGTCTCCTACCACTAGAATAAAGAAAAAGCTTTCAGCTGGAAACAATACCAGAACAAAATCTGATTTGTACAACTGCATCAAGAATCTCAGCCCACTTACTGTCTGAGGCGGCTGATACAACAAGGACCTGGGGTACCAGGTAAACAACAAGCAGTCCTTTGTATATTGAAACAATCTCTGTCCTTTCCTGTTTCTCTATATCCTCCGTATTTTTGAGGGCTGCTTGTAGCGATTAATGGTTTGAGTGAACAATAAAGCTGGTAAATTAATATTGCTACTTACTGTTGGTACAGGGTAACTGCCTAACCTGGGGGCTTGTGGCATCTTGAAAAGAACGGATGGGTTAACCTGGGATGCTTCTCCTTGTTTCGAGTCTTTCTTCTGACACTGTCTCTTTCTTACTGCTGTATCCATTATCCTCTTACTTTATTCCTGTTACAAGTGGAGCCTGGTGTTTCTCCAGTTCTATAAAATATTTGAGCTGGAAGGAAAAACCTTTTAGAAATCTACTTCATGTATTGTCAAGACCCAATTTTTCTCTCCTGTCTCTTGCTTGGGAGGAACAGTCACTTCAGAAACTAACACAGCTCTTTAAGCTGTCTGCTTAGCCCTGGATTTTACCATGTTTCCCTTGCACAAAGAGCAAAATCTGCTGTTTTCAATCTATTTTTTTTTTTTCTGAAAATGAGGAATAATAGAAAAATAAAGGCTCCTTGTAGCTTGCATTCAATGGAACAAAAACATAGAGCTGCAATTGCCCCATTACTGCTTTTGTGGTATATAAGATACATCCCCTACTTTTTGAACGTAGGACTCCTCAAAAGGAATAAATATCACTCTCAGCTAAATACATCTGCTTATTCTTCTCTGCACAGTTTGTGCAGGGAAGTTGATTTCTGCAGATGATATTTATAAATTTATAGAAATTTTCTGCAATCGCTTCACAATCCATATTGTCTAAGTCCATCTGTAACTTGTTCCATGTCTAGCCCCTAAACATAGACACATTTTAATCGACACTTTTTAAATTTTACTCTCTGATGTTTCTGTGATACAATTAATTTCTGCATTTCAGTCACTTGGTATTACTACGTATGCAAGCACGTGAAACCATTCCTTTGTGCACAACTGTGATATAAATAATACACAGTATAAGCAGCGAAGTTTCTCACTTGCTATGTATGGAAACTGGCCATCCAGAAAGGGTACACTGGACCAATTTACCCAAAACGGCACCCTTGTTTGGCTCTAATGGGAAGGTTCTCTAATAACATGAGCGTGCACTTAGATTTTCCTTCTTGTTGCATCCAGTGCTGTTAGGGATAATGCAGAACTATCAGCATGTTCCTCTCACGCTTGTACTTTACGTTGCGTGGATACACTCAAAGGCTCAAATTAAAGGCTTTCCCTGCTATCCTGCCTGCTGCCAGAAACGGAGTGCTTGTTTTAAAAGCAAGTGCCTGATTTTTGTTACTCTGTATCTCCTGCAGTTATGTAAACCGAGGAGAGTCAATGGCTGTTGGATGTTAACATCTATGTAAATCAGTGCAGATGCTGAACTGATAGTGTTTTAGATCCCCTTGCAGAGCCGAATATGACTACCCCAAGTTAAAAATGGGGTGAAAATTATTTTGGGGGAAGGAAAGGAGTAATGAGTGAGTACACAGGAACTGCTGTTATTTAGAACCACTAGAAACTTCTTTTTTCAGGTGCCTGTGTACGTTATTCGCATAGTGGTTAAAAAGCAGAGAATGCAAGTATTAAATCTCCAATAAAGGACACTTGGGCACCTAACTCCCATTTGTACCTCTGAAAGCCTCCAATTCTTACCTATTTTTTTAATGTATTTACTTTTGAAGATGTTGTCCGTTTTATCCTTGAGAGCAAAGAAAGGTTATAGTACTAGTTTGAACTGGTACATGAGCAAATGCCTCCAAAAATAGTGTGATTTTTTTCTTTACGGAGGCCCATCTGTGAATTGCTGCTTTGTGCTGACCCACAATTTATGCAGCTTTTTCCCAAATCTATCAGAGAAAGCCCTTTAAATGGCTTAAAAATAGTTTGTAAGTGTTATAGCCATTCGGTCAAATTAGTCACTTAGTCAAATCATCCTTTCAACTGGTGCTTTCAGCAAATGGTTAAAACAGCATTTGAGGAAGGACCAGGTGTATGATCTAATGCCTGAAAGCAGCTCATGCTCAATGACATAATCCTAAGAATAAATGTATTGTAGGTGTGTGGCCAAACACAAGAGAATATCTGTCATCAGGTAGCTGGAAGTGCCACATGGTTTTTGTATCACTGCGCTTCAGCTGGAGCCACTGAGGCTTGTGCAGCACTTTCAGTTTCTTCTGAGAAAAATACCACCTACAGCTTCAGGACTTCCTGGATCCAGGGCAGGTACTTTTAAGAAACCCTTAAATAGCAGAAGTAAAATCTTGCTGGCTATTTTTTCTTCTAGATGGAAGAAACTACAAATTCACAGAATGTTAAATATGAAGTTTCTAGTGGCATATATTCAGTGGGTTGTGAGACACTCCTTCTTGCCGTGTTGTGGCAGTACAGCTAAGCAGCCAGAGGACAGCGGGCGTCCTGTGTACAGGGATCAAAGTCTGGGTCCCTCGGTGGCGTACATGGTACCAGGTTAATCACTCGGCCTCTTTATGCCCTGCTTCTAGTAGCGTATCAGGATAATATACAATACGGACATTTGGAAGAAAAAAACTTGGAAGAAAGAAACTATACTATTACTATTACAATTACTATTACAGTTGTAGTTGTGCTCTCAGAATTCACAACGAATAACACATCCCTCATTTAAAGATTATTCAAAATTTCCCCAAGAATTCCTCTTGGACTAGCCCTTATTCTTCATCCCTACTTCTGTCTTCGCTGTGAATGTGTACGGCTCTGTCGTTACTGTTTTTACAGGTAACTTTTAGCTGGACTCGTTGTTCTTGTTTTCCTCCTTGTTCTTCCTAATCAGAGCTTGCGCTAGAGTTCCTTGCTTGTTGATATTTTCCTTTTCCTGCAGATTGGTATGTCTCCCTTTACAGTTTAAAAACTAGCACTTAAATGGAGTGTTAAATCACTTCTGGAAACTAGGCCTAAAATAAACGGTTATACTCTATGAAAAGCCACATCAACCTTTTGACCCCGCTCCTGCCTCTTGTTAGGAACAGCTGTGTATACAAATTGAATACACTCTCTATCTTCAGACACTTTACTGGGACCCATCCTAGTATTCGAGTGCTCATTGCAAGCTCTATGACTGTTCAAATCCATCTTCTCCCGCTAACACTGCAACTAACTTCTCAGCTTTCCTGCCTGTCCCACACCCGTCACCATACAATCTGCAGGTGCTCCCCCTGCCTCTCCAAGCACTTTGCATTACTCCTTTCCCTGGTGAGCCCTCTGACCTTCTGTAACTTCACCTGAATTGCTGTTAGCCAGCTAATTTTCCCAAATAGGTTAAAAAAAATATAAAATCAAGTCAATAACACTACTGTATTAAAATCGGGGAACTAAACATTGGACAACGATGAACCAGAGCTCAAGTCAGCACAGATATTGCCATTTCTAGGGAGAAGAGGGATTTATGGGCTTCATTTCTCACAAGTTCTGGGGAATGACACTTTTAAAAAAAGTAAATCATAGAATGGTTTGGGTTGGAAGGGACCTTAAAGATTATCTAGTTCCAACACCCCCACCATGGGCAAGGACATCTTCCACTAGACCAGGTTATTCAAAGCCCCATCCAACCTGGCCTTGAACACCTCCATGAATGGGACAAGCAGCCTTAATTTTTTCATTATGGGGAAAAAAAAGGAAGGAAATTAACTGTAATAAATTGAAAATAAGAATGCAGAATGGAACCTGTTCTGTGGCCACAGTAGCAATGGTGAATACAGCTCATTCAGCAATCACCTCTTCTGGCAGCAGATGACAACTAGGATTTTTCTTGCTCCTGGATAATTGGCACTTGCGGAGAGAGAGAGGCCTCATCTTGCACCAGCCAGACCCAGATCCTCAACCTAGTCCCAGAGTAAAAAAGGAGGGGGGAATAAAGGGCTAAGAATTTTTCTGCAGTCTTTTTTCCAGGAAGAGAAGAAAAATATGAACAGGTGAATCCTCACAGCAGCAGGTAGAGACAAGTCTTTCCTCTTCTGCCCTGATACAGCAGTTGGTTCCGTGCCTGGGATGTTCACTGGGGAACCCTTCTTGTAGCCTCCTGGTCTGGGGGGTGGCAGGCAGTCTTGACGGCATGTTTCGTCATTCAGGAGTGAAGGGGTTGTTTGAGTAAAGCTCTCAATGGCTTAGACAGGGAGGCAGGTGTAAGAAAAGAGATCTTTCACGCTGTCTTTATTTCTCTTGATGTGGAGTTCGTATCCTGGTGCATTTCCGCGTGTATGTCCCTTGATGTCAGTGGAATTAGTGCCAGGGGAGCAGCAGCAGCAGGTCCAGCAGGCATGGTTGCAGGGCAAGGAAGAGATCTCCCAGGAGCCTCCTGAATTTGTGAAGGCAGTGGAATGGTAGATCTGAAAAGGAATACTAAATGTGAAATGGGGGTGTGGGATGTTTCAGCTCATTAGTGATTGTTAAAAATAACCATTACTCTGTGAGTGTAAACAGTACTGAGTATGCCGTGCTTAACATGAGATAGAGCAAGACGGTTCTCCACAATCCAGTTATTATACATGGTCATCTACAGTCATTGCTTTTTAGACTGTGGCTTTCAAAGTGTGTGAAAAACACTTTATACTCCTGTGTGTGTCTAAGTTGATTTCACACAGTTCAGCCCAGTCGCCATGTGCAATCATTTAGTGATTATTTTGCGTGCCTTTCTAATGCCTTTCATTCTCTTCGAGCAATGGCAGATATTTCATTGATTGCTCTTTTCGTAAACTATCAGCATTCAGCCAGTAATCAATTTATTACCAAATGTTGCTTGGAATGAGCAGTTTTCTCCCTGACAGTAATCTCATCGGTTGTGAAAAGATATGATCAGGTGACAACGAGACCTTCTCAATAACACTACAGTAAATCACACTCAATAAGAATAAAGAGTCCAGAGTAAAAATAATTCCATTTTCTGTTAACAAAGTCCTTGGCAATTGGCAGCCAGTGCAACAATGGCAATACTGCAGGCACTGCTGGAGAAGTGAGAGATTGTTGTCCGAAACAGAAAACGTTTGTAGGAAGCTCAGTTTAACTCAACTTTCTACGTATACCCATTTTTCACTGCTAGGTCTGACAACCTTTTCTGGGATGCGTGTGTCCCGTTTTCAAGCTTCTGTCTCTTTGTTGCTCTGAAACTGTCAGGTAAAACTTAATCTGTGGTATCTCTTAAGGCACCTGTATCCTCCATGATATCTAATATATCTAATAAATAAATCTAGTATTTAACAATTACACATAGAGGTACATACTTCTCCCCCCCACGTTTATATCTTGCAGTTAGCATTGCATTTGTTTTTTTATTGTATTATACTGCCATTGTGTCTACTGGAAGAAAAGTGGTCTCATGGCAGGAAGATCTGTGACTGTTCCAGTGTTTTCAAAAAGGAAATAGTTCCATATTCAGCTTTCTGCTTCCTTTACTGACATCTCTCACTCTTTGTTGCAGCCAGTTGTTTCAGACAGATGCTTTGAGAAGTCATGTTAGTGTAGGCTGAAGAAGTTCCCAACACTTTCTGACCTGTCCCACAAATGGCTTTGAAAATAGATAAGAGTCTTAAAAATAACGAAATATAGTGGCTTAAGAAGATACGTGATTTCTGTAGTGCAAGAACTGCACTTCGCATGATGGAAGCTTTTAAAGTCTCCTTCCCTGATGCATACAATCCTTTGGAAGCCAAAAACGTGCCCGTATTGTGTCCAAGACAATGTCATTGTGCTGCCCAAGACTGGATGCTTCTCAAATGAGTTTGGTCAAGTCAGGCACTGCAGTGCTTTGTTCAATTGGCTTCAGTCTTCACATGTTCATTTGACATAAATTATTTTGTCACAAACGCTGGTGGACTCTGAGATAACTTCCATCATGGTGGTACGTTGACCTCTGCCCAAATGTTCAGATGACCTCAAATAATAATTCAAAATATTGAGAACTTCCATATTTTCATCAGTTATGGTAATCATGGCTAGTTAAGCATTAATTCTGAGATTTTAAGTCTCTCAGTGATTAAGTATTACTTCTTCTGGTAAAACCAAGATCAAATTATGAAAACCTGCACTGCCTACTGTGAGTGACCTACATTGTGTCATGGATAGGCATGAACGGCTATTTAGGGTACCAGAGAAGGCTGAGACAGGACCATACTATATTTTCCTCCACAAGCTCCCAGCTAACAAGTAACCTCAAGAAAGAAAAATGTCCTTGCTGTATCAGTTCTTTCAATTTACCGTCATACTCAGGACAGGTACTTTCTCAAAACTCAGCCACCTCTATGAAATAAAATGTGCAATATTATTTTAAAAGAAATATTTTTCTTTTTATATGTATTTTTTATGTATATAAATATTTCCTTTGCATTTCTGCAGATTTAAATGCAGGCTAAAGAAATTTTTCTGAGATTTAAAAGAAGTTGCCTTTGGCCACAAAATGTGGATGGAGAGTTTTAACCGCCAGGATGATACTTTCACGCAAGATCTTCTCAAACAGGGAGCTGTCATGAGCATTTTTTCCTCATCCTATCTGTTAGCAATGGATGCTAGGTTTTCCTTTCGTCTTCTGTATGATACCTCCCACAATTGCATCTGAGTCCATCATTAAATTCCTGATTGCTACTTAATACAAGTTATTATTTATCGCTATTATTAAAGAAGGGCAGGGCTGTCTGTTGTCTGTCTGGAGGGTCTGCCCTTGTATCTGCTCTGTGCATTGCTACTACAGTGGAACTGAATACGCCTCAGCTTCATGCAGATGCACTGTGTCAGAAAACATCTGCTAGCTGCTGATTTTATGCATATTACAGAGACTTTATGTACTGTTAAATGGACCACTTTTTCATTCCAAACCATAATTTTCCATGTGGCATCATTTGATCTGTCCTCACTCCAACATTTGGTTTGATCAAGTCATTTCTTCCTACCCAATATGTGTGTTGTAACTTCCTCTGTGGCTCTGTGAATGTGTGTGTCCTGTCTGTGAATGGAAATTACTACAGCGCTTCTGTCATGATAATATGGTGGTAGGGCAAAACATGTCATTTTAATCAATATACTGTATTTCCATTAGCTTCTTTCATCACTGAATTTTAGTCTAGACAACTTAGGTCTCATAATGCCAACTGCTGCCCAGCTACGTAGTAGAATAACATGATCAAATGCACTTAAGGATACTTATTAAGGATACCTTAAACCAGGTACCAGGTTTAGAGCTTAAAGGCAGCTGGTGAGAAAAAGCACATCCTTCACACAGAAGTTCCCTGTGCCTGTGCACCAGACTTCAGAATGGAAGAGGCAGAGGGGCAGCTCATTCAGGTCAGTGCCCCCTGGGGACGCATCCATCCCAGCCCTGCTGTCACCCACCTGGAGTCGAGCAGCAGAGGGTGCAGGAGGCAGAAGCTTGGAAAAGGCTCAAAAGGGGGTGATTCCCTCTGGGGCTGGGGCAGGCTTTGCTAGAAATTGTTTTGCTTTGGTTTTCTTGTACCGTTTAACTTTATATCACCTACCCTCTGCTGAGAAGGATACACGCTGCAATATCGTCATTCCCCCACGATTAAACCTGAAATTACTGCGGAGAGAGTTACCTCTTTGAGGCAGGCTCTTTGTGACTGCTCTGCACGGGCTGTGGAGTTATGACTCTTTGCCTGTCCACTCCTAGGAGTTCTTCAAACAACAAATCTCTTCTGTACCTGCTGAATCACAACTCGGGATTAGTGATTAGTACAGCTCTAATTGCAACCGAAAAGACAGTACTGCTGCGGTAACCTTTGGTCACGGTGGCATTTCTAGAGGCTACAAAGAGAAAGATGTAAAGTTTGAATAACACCTACTGGTCATTTCTCATATATGTAAGCAGCAGGAGGAGTGGCACATATGGCTGGAGAAACATTTTTGCCAAATAAAACATCACACAGTCCTTCTTGGCAGTGAACAGAACTCCAGTGCTACTTTTTTTTTTTTTAAAAAAAAAAAAAAAAAAGCATAGGTTTTGCATATTTAGTGATTCTGAAAAGTTTGAATAAATATGGTTTATTAATAATGATAATAAAAATGCACATTTAGATAGCTCTTTTAATCTTCAAAGCACTTTATAAATACTAGTTTGTTAACTAATCCTTGCAACATCCTTGTGAGGTGGAGAATTATTACCCAAATATTAGAGGTATATAATGGTGTGCTGTGGAACAACTTCCAGTAACTTTTTAACAACGCACTGAGGTTTGATATATGACCTGTGTCTCTATACGTCTGAAATATCATAACTGACATAAATGCATCTTAAATTAGTAATTTCTTATATGAAAGCAGAGTAAATACCTCACTTATATGTGTATATATAATTCTCTTCCAATCTATTTTCTGAAAAAATTGCCATTATGATTTAGTCGTGCTTGAGGTAAGAGTCAGGGAACCCAGCAGTGATGGTGGTGGGGACACCGGGGTGCAAGGCACTAAGCTCCTTTGTGTTTGTGTGTATGTGTTGAGTGAAAAAGGCTGGTTCCTATCCCAGATATTTTGCAGTCCAAGTATATGATAAGAGACAACAGATGGAAACAACAAAGAGACAGAGACATCACGAGGTTACAGTGAGAGGATTACAATTACTGTAAGAAGTGGTGGTCATAGCACAGCAGCTGTTTAATCGTTCTCAGATAATTTTTTAGTCATCACAACAGTGAGAGTAAAAGAGCGATTTGAAGGAGGGTGACAAAGTGACCGGGCAGACTTTTTTAAGGTCGTCTTCACGTGCGGATGTAGAGGCATGGGGAAAATACCTTCATAAGGAAATGGAATGAAAAACATTTCGCCTTTGGTAAAAATGAGGTGAGAGCTAAGGATTCTGATTTCCCATGTGAAATCATGATGGATGAGACAGGGATAAGCCCTGAAGAGAGAAACTGAAGTGAATTCAGATCTGAACTGAAATGCAAGGTACAGGCACGCGGTGACAGTGAAGTGAGGTGACAGGAGTGAAGTGCCAAGGCAGAAGATGACGGGTGTGTTTTGATAGAGCTGTTTGGTAGAAGCTGTTGCAATTCTAAGGCTGTAAGAGCATCTGTTTTTCAGTCTTTGATGAAAGCTCTGTATTTCTTGGCTATTCTACAGGAGGTTGCAAGGACAGTCTTCTAACACTAACTTTCTGGGGCCTTCATGAGAGGGACCCCAGTTCTGTGCTTTGCAGCTGTTTTAGTCCTTACACTTTGCTTGGTGTTCAGTGAATGTGCCTTCAGACCCAGCTGAAGCGCAGGGAGGGAGTGAAGATTTACAGACCACATTGGTCTCTGATCGAGGTGGTCTCCAGTCCCCACTGCTCACGTTAGAGCCCTCTCCACACACCGCTCCCGAGGCTACAGATACTTTGCCATATTGCCGTTCCAGCCCTTTCCGACAGCCTGGGCATGGCAGTTGTGCACATCCACACTCACACTGCATACCAAGGTGTAACGTAAACATACACAAACCCCTTTTAAACGGGAAGCAGCCTTGTTGTGGTAGCGCTGAGGTCTGCGCAGACTAATCTGTCCTTTGAAAAAGGCAGTAACCCTCATTTGTGTGTTATTTCCAGCGTAAGCATTTGGGTTCCGATCAAGCAATTCATGTGCTTGATGGGAGTGTTTCCATTGCCTGCAGTGGGCTTTGGATTGGAACCATAATCCGGATGTCTCACATGCATATACATCCTTAATTAAAATTTTCTAAATTGCTGTTACATAATGAGGATCCCAAACCTCCTGTGAAGTGTTTCCAGTTAAGCTAGTGAAAAAAAAAAAAAAAAAAGCACTCAATATCTTACCATCATAGTTAACATGAAGTACTCTGTGCTGAGTATTAAGAAGACAGGTGAATTATTGCTATACTGAGAATGCTAAGTGAATGTCCTGACTTTTGCATGCTTGCAATTTATAAACAACACCACTTTGTTGTAATTTTGCCACATTACACAAATACATACACACTCAGAAAGTTACGATCAGCTTAAAAATAGGCTTAGAATGACAATAATAAACCAATCTTAAATATAGCAAGTGCTTCTGCTGTAATTATATTAATTCAGTTTGCCAAGCATATTTTAAAAAATATAGATTGCTATACTTTTTTACCAAGATGAAATGTATCTTGTGACAGCTGTCCATCATTAGCCACAGAATCTTTTTACACTGACCTATATGACAAAGCTGAAGGAGACCTCAATCAGACCCCCTCTGTTGTGCAGTAAAAGCATTCAAGATCTTAACTCATTTTATTTTTTTCAGCAGGAAATACCAGTCTGGCCTCATAGAAAGTGCTCTGACTTGGATTTATATGACCTGCTTTCTATTCCTGGCTCTGTCTCCGAGTGACCTTATGAAAGTCATTTTTATCTACTATTGTTTTTAAATGGGCAGAAAGATGTTTCCTAGCAGAATGGGCCAAACAGGCACTTTTTTTCCATTATCCCACTTCAAAACTCTACCCATGAAGAAGTTACACACCTGTACACATACAAATGCCAGTCAAGTGTTTGCCTCAAATAAGCTGCTCTGTCTCTCTCCCTCCTGCTCTCTCTCTTTTTTTTTTGTTCTTTATAGTATGAGAGAGTCACAGTGGAGTGCCTAAATAATGTTCTTTAAATATACATAACTTGAAAAGCCTAATAACATATACACATTTTTGCTTCGGCAGGCTGAGGTGATTTCTGAAAGCAAATACAGCGTGGACCAAAGTGAGCTTCCCAAAATATTTACGGGCTTACTGTACTGCTACACCCAATACATGATAAGTATTTTTTGGAAAACTGCCTTCCCCTTTAGCGGTATAACTGTCAGACAGCAGTTCATACACAGCAACACAAAGTCATAACTTGAGAGATAATCTTTTATATGCTCCTAACAATATGCTCCAAAATCCTACATTTAAAAGGGTTTAAAAACACACAATACCCCAAACCATCAAATAAGCAGTAAAAGTAACATGCAGAGCCAGACAGAAAACCAGAATGAAAGAGATTTTTTATTATTCTCCTCTGTATTACCATAAATGACATGCTATATTTAATTTTACAGTGCCCCTGGACAAATCATCAAATACTTTAATAACTACACAAACATTAATATTTAAATACAAGAGATCCCCTCAGTTACTGAATAATCATAACTCTGGATTGATAGGGTACTAAATGGAAAAATCTTGTTTAGACAGTTGTAAGGGGGGGAGGGTGTTTAATGAAACAAGTTTGATGGTCTTGTCATCATAAAACTGATAGATATTTGGCACAATTTATATCTTTGCTGAAAAGAAGTTTGAGAAATGGAACAATTGCAGAGAAGATTAATTTCCCCTTCTTCTGCTGTGAGAGCATAGTCCTTTAGGTCATTAGCAGGAATGTGTGACACAGATTGCACTTTACCCATGCGAGCCCCGTGCTGACTCTTGGAAAATGCACGTGTTAAATAGCTGCGACTTTTATACTTGTGGGTTGGGCTACCATCACAGCTAGCTAGACTCATTTGATGAGAGTGATGAATATAGATGGTAGAAGAGACAGCAGATGGAGTTCCGACTGTCAGTGTTTGTTAGCCCTGCCCACCCGTTCTACCCACCGTCCTCAGTGGGATTTATTTTTTAATCCAGATTTCGTATTGCCACTGCAGCCGCTCTCCCAATTAAATGTTCTGCCTAATAATGGAAGTTCAACTCCTAAAACACAGTAAGAATAGTGAATTGCTAGATATTTCTGACCCCTCCAGCACAAAAAAAAAAAGAAAAAAGACTAAAAGACTTCTCAATCAAACCCACTCACATAAATGTCTAAACCAAAAGTCTGAAACTTTGCTAGACTTTTAGGTCTCAAGATCTGGGACTATATTCATGCATGTGTACTATGTGTCACTAAGCACACATGGCACTTAAGCTAATGACAACATTTATTCATTACTGAACAAAGGCTAGGCTTCTGTGTGTATCATATCATATTCTGCTTGGGTGCCACAGCATTTGTAGCTAAATGAAATGCTTACAGACTCGGTAATGGGCAGCATTCACTTACCAGGTCCTTATATTGTTTGTCTTCATGCCTGTTTCCAGGGGAGCCTGTCCCTGTGACATTTTATTTTCCATTTTGGGGTGCCTGCTCAGACTCTGCACTTTTCATATTTCCTTCTTCTTCTCTGCATTTGAGCTCCATGGAGATAATACAGCTCTAGCTATATTATGGTTCTTGGGCTCTTTGCAACTGGGAAATACCCCCTGGAGGGAAGTTGAAGGGAAAACATGGATACCTTTACATTCTAGCTTTAACGGAACCAAGAGAGGGGAACCAGCACAGACACATAAGACCTGTGGAAGCAATGCCATTAGAGTACTCCTCCAGATGTGTAGAGCTGACAAACTTAATGATGAAGGCTGCATCCAGGCCAGTTATGCTGAACTAATTAAACATCTTGCTCCATTTAATAAAGGAAGTATGGAATAATCCAGAGCTGTCTCTAAATCACCTACCCAGTGCCCTGCCAAGCTCCTACAGTGGTAGGAAAGGTGGGCAGAAGAGAAAGATAATGGGGCAAAACTAAAGGACTAAGACTGATGAAAGTTTCTGTGCTAGGAAAAAATGGGTTTTGTCATCACATCCTAATGAAAAACAAAGTACTATGGAAAATTCAAAGCTACAGACATGGAATCAGAGCAAAGAAGGTTAAAACAGTGTTAAGAAGTTAGCATGAACACTGCTGCATAGAGCTGAGCAAATCTTTAAATAAGTAATTAATTCTTTCTGTCTTGGCTTTATATGCTTAATCATAATTTATCATTCAGTTCTTGTTACTTCATTTCTTTTTTTCCCTTTTCATTGTTATAAGAGAGCAATAAAACAAAGAAGTTGGAACTGAGTTCTTGATATTAAGAAAAGGGCTGATTCCTGGCTGAGACTGACTCTGGGCTTCGGCTGCCTCCACCTCTGCTGCTGCAGTAGTAACGCGTGCTCCCTTGAGAGGACAGATTTAGCCACTGAGCGCAATCTCTTTTTCAGGAGAAGAAAATGTAAAGAGACAGCAGTTTCTTAGCAATAAAATAAAAAACAAAACAACATAAACCATTTCTCTCCCACTCGTTCCTCTCTCCCTCATTTCAGCTTTTCTTGAAATGGACAACCCGTGCCCATCGATAAGATTTTGAGCTGTTCATGATTATCTGTAGCGCTTGAGAGAAAGGCTGATTTTGCACTTACACGTGAACAAGAGGAAATAACATTTTTTGCCTTTTTACTTCACTCTAAAAATCTACCTGAAACATGGCTAGAAACTAGAAATACATTCTTGTAGATGAATCTCATTTGAAGACATTGAAACACTGTTGAGGAAGGAAATTCTACAAAACTGTATTGCTTCATGATAAAATTGTGAATGCAATGTACTGGAATGAGTAATTGAACTCCTCAAATTGCAGTGAGGTTTCTCCCTTCCCCTGTATGTGCACGGGTATTTGTATTTTTTGTACAGACGGAGAGCAACAGAAAGCTACTGTACAAGGATGTTTTAGTGAAGTCTTTCAATTTATTGTTAACTAAGTTTTTTGAGATGCACATACATTTTTCTCATTGCCAAGCATCCTCTTTCCAAGACATCTTTGAAGTCCCACATTTGAAGGTTAGAGTGGCTTTTCCATAACACTTAACTGTGCTAATGGCTTCCTATTCCTTGACAGAAACAGAGACAAGCAACTATTTTGTGAAAATGTATTCTGATCAGCTGAAGTAATTTCTGGGGCTAGACGTAGTCCCAAGGTCTATTGGAAGCACGCGTGAATCCCATGTGGACTGGAAATCATAAATGGAAATGCTGGAGAAGTCTTCTGTTTACTGATAACACAGCTTACAACAGAGGCACTACTTTTTTTGAGCCTTCTGTGAAATAAAAGGTACAGATGGTTGTCTGTGTGCATAACATCAGTGATGCCCAAAGCAAAGACACTACAAATATTTTACAGAGCTGTTATCACCAAATACGTGCTCAGGAGGACACAGAAAGGCAGAAATTCACCTTAGAGTTATGGAAGATGGTCATTACCAGTCTGTTGCCTGTTTGTTGCCATAACCTCTCAGAAAGCACAGATTGTTTTTCTAGAGCAGGTTTCCTTTACTTTTTTTTTTTTCTAGAGGAGGCTGGATTTTACTCAGGATATCGCTTTACAATGACAAAATATTTAACTTTGCAAATAAAATGAATTGCCAGAAACCATCTTACACAAACTGCATGTGTGGTCAAAGAGTTCAGAAAAAAGAAGTCACTGTGGAGAGGAAGACTAGTTGGCATATGCAGCGGTTGAAATCTTGTCTCTGTAATGATGCTGCACATAGAATCTGGCTTCATGGATTTAGCATCTTCCAGGTGGGTTTCAGGGACACACCATATACACCAGTTGTGCTTAGCCAGGATACTTTCCTAACTCAATTTGTAAACTGTGGCTCTTTCCTATGAAAGTCTGTGATGCTGCAGAAGACAGTATCCAAAGTTATTATTTTTGCTTCACAGGAGGAACATCCTTAATGAAGATTACTGGTTGCTGAAGTATCAAGAAGTCAGTGCGTACATTTGTTTCACTGTAAGACCAGGGCTTAACGAACATCTTTAGATGTGCCTGTGGATGCCTGTATCATGCTGAAGAGTTCCAACACTTTTCTATCTCTCTATAGACTGCTGCAGTGCTTCTAATCTTGTGCTGCTGTTTGTTTCCCTGTCTGGCGTTGTCTTTTAACAACACTTAAGTATTTTACTGAGATGTGGTTTATCCTGATTTGTTTTCCTTCAAGCTTTTTTCAGCACTGTTCTCTATTAAGCTAGATCTATATGTTTGTACAGTAAATATCCCAAGAACTGGCCAACATAGATTATTCATAATGTCTTAGGGTTCATCACACTGGGTCCTACTGAATCATTTAAGCTTACAATTAGATACCAAAAACATCAAAGACAAAAAAAACCTCTGGCACATGCTATAAATCAGAGGCCCGTGGTTGAACTACTCCTTATTTTAGGCAACACAGTTAGAGGGTCCCTTGTTTATACCAGCACTGTCACTTGACTAACAGTAATTTTACAGATTCATCTTCAAATAGGCAGGTAATAAAAAAAACCCCACCTACAGATAATTATTAAGTAACTTCAGCAAGGGCAAGAAATGGCATCAAAGGAACCAAGAGAATAAACTTTTTCAAACAATTAGTTTATTAGAAACTCACATTCACCCTCTTCTTCTAGGAATTAATTGCATGATCAGTAAGACTGTGCTTGCAATAGTATTTACTTGGGACAACCCATATTCAAAATTATGTTCTTAGGCTCTTATATGCCATCCTTGGGATTTTCTAAGCTGCCTAAGGAGTTTTGATCCCTTAAAATCAGGTGTTTAACTTCAATTAAAATGAACAAGAATTGGAGGTCTGAATCTTTTTAAAATGGTCAACGTAGAGGTTATGATACTTGGTGCAAAAGTTAAAAAAACCACCCCAAAACTGGTGGTAGTTGGGAAAATAAACTAATGCATGGGACTATATAACAGAGCTCCCCCTAATGGTCCTTGCCCTCTCCCATTTTTCCAAACCAAGCATGTTCTTGCCAATTTTCAAAATCCGGTGTCTACTGGGAGTGTTTTCTACAATGTGCTAACTGATTTCCAGGGTAGATCAGTTCATACGACCCAGCTATTGTAAATCCTTATGGCATTTTCAACTTGCTACATTATTCTCTCTTCCTTTCCTAAATTTTAGTGTAACACCACAGTAAAGCTGTTAAGGAGCCAGTGCCACGCTCAGCTGCAGAGCTAGCAATATTTCACTGGTGGGTGAAAAGATTCCTGTAAATAACTTGTAAAGTTATTTCAGACCATTTGGGATGGAAACCATTGTAAAAACTGAGAAATTAGTATTACCATAAAAGACTGGGAAGAGGGAGGGAAAGACATGTTTGTCTTCTGTTAATGAGAGATCTCTTTGGTTTCCCTCATACTGGAGAAACTGCTGAAGCACAGGGAGGTGTGTGAAAATGCACCTTGCCTCTCCTGTAAGGCTGCCAAGGTCAGCAAGAGCTCTAGTGACCTACTGAGGAAGTGTTGAAGTGTTGATTACTCAGGTTAAGAGATGCTTGGGGGCTGTTTTAAACCTTATTTTTTGACATAAGCCGTATTTTCTTATTTTTCTAAAATGCTGGAAAAGGAGAGCATCTATAATTTGCTGTATTGCAGGCCGATGCCTATGACATCTCTTGCTCTTGGTTTTTAAAATTTATTTTTAATTTCCTCCTCCCCTTTTGTGAACAAGTTTTTCCAAAGCCTTCACCACTCTCAGGAAGCGGAAACACCTTTAGATTTAAATGAAGTGGCTGTGTTACAACATGCTATAAAAGTACATAAAGTGAAAAGTCTGAGAGGTATACAGTTGTAAGTGACACGTGAAAGCACTTCCACTGGCCATGCCCGTAGGATAAGCTGAGGGTGAGGTTTCATGTTGTAGCTGAGCAGATCTACAGCTTGCTGCTGCCAAGAGGGAAAATCATGCTCCTTTTCTCCCGCTCCCTGCTCTGTCCTCTCTCAGTTACCCCTGCTGCACTCATCTGCGTCATCCACCTCACAAGAATGGCAGAGAACTAACCCAGAAAACAAAAAAACCCAGAAGTGTAGTAACCTGAGCCAATTAAGTAAGTAGTCAGTTGACTGGGAGTATTAGTGCAGTGGAGAGGCTGCAACTACATGCCAGGAATGGGGGTGAGGAAATGGGGGATAGGACTATGTCTTTTAGCATCAGAAAAACTGCCAGACTCACATCAACATCTGTATCAGAAGTGGTGGACCTCTTGCCAGGACCAGGTGCACACTACAACTGTGTTCTGACTCCGTATCAGGGTTAGAACCAGGCACTTCCTCTCACTTTGATGCCTGAATTTTCAAGGAGAGCACACCTGAGTGCAGGGACTAGAGAGATGTGTTGTGCTTTCAGTTAGGTCTCTGGTCTGGACACTTGTGGAAACAGGACTTTGAGGCATGTTGTGTGAAGCACTCGCTTCTCAGCAGAGACAAAGCCTAAACGTCTCAGCTTTCACTAGGGCTGCAGGCACTTACAAAGGGTGCCAGGCAGCGTGAGTAAGAGCTCTATTCCTAAGTGAACTCACATTAAAAATAATTAATATTCACATGACAATTTCTCCAAACTTTAATTTCTGCCAACAGAGAAAGTTATCGTGGTGAGGTATTACTATGAGTGACTCTTAATTGATACCTATAGGTAATGAGATCATCATAGTTTCACATCTCCGTGCTCCAGGTGCTGTAATTGTATCCAGTAGTTTGGATCCTTGTCAATTGCCTTCTTTTATTTCTTGCTGGAAGAGGCTTAAAAGCATCGGTAAACTCAAGACTGTCATCTCTATCAGTTGGGACCTTATGTTTTCAGTATATAACACCACTGTGTGCTTGCAACAGAGAATCCCAAATCTATTCCTACTTTGATAGATGCCGATGTTCTCAAAATCATCAAGTAAAATTCAAAGCTGGTGTGCCTTAAGCAGACTGTTGTTGGTGTTGGTTGAGAGGCACCCTTTCGTGTTAATACAGAATGCAGATTCCTTTACTGTGTAACTGCATTTCAGCATCCCATGTCAGGAAGCTGCATGTAAGTAAATCCCAGAGCTGCACAGCCTGGAAGTTTCTCTCCAGGAGGAAAGAAAATGTATTTATTTAGAAACACAGAAATAATCTGTGGATTTAAGTGCCAGTTGAACTGACACTGGTGCTGTCAGTTTCATCAGGTAGCTCTCCTTCAAATATGACAAGAAGTCAGTCTCTGTCATCACCTCGGTCACGAGGAATGCCACCAGGTTCTAAGAGACCTCCATTCCCTGTGCTCCAGGTGATACAACTGTATCCAACAGTTTTGATTCTTGACGACTTTCTTCTTGCATCTCTTGCTGGAAAGGGGTGAAAATTAATGTGTTTCACTGGTGGATGTGATTACCCTGATCCTTCTGAAGCACATGATGACTTTCATCTGTTTTAATAGCTGCTGTAAACATGCAGGCAAAGCTATGGCATACTATGAATATAGAAAATAATCAAATCATCTGGTTTTGATGAAAGTGTGTAAAACTCTAAAGCACACTTAAAAACATGAACCAAAAGTTTATTGGAAATATAAAGCAACTTGTCCTCAGCAAATTTATGATTTACATCAGATTTAAATGCACCATAATACACTTGGGTCAGCTTGAGAGGGTTCTCTTTGAATGTCTGGAATAATGTAAGGTGCAGAAAAAATGTGCATTTGCAGCAAATCTGCTCTGATGGAACAGCAGCAATAATGAGGCCTCAGATCTCTGAGCTCCTGGTGACATGAGAAGGATCCCAGGGGCTTAAAGTTCAGCAGACAGATGGCCCATTTTCCAAGACAGGTAACAGGGATGCCTCTGAAAATCTCACTGAGAATGCTGATATTTGTTGGAGGGGGAAAATCCTCCTCCAGCCAGTAGCTCCCATGGTTGCAGAGAAACTGTCCATTGCTATGCTCATTTGTAGGGGACTGTAGCTCTCAGAGCAAGCCTAGCCTGTAAATATCCCTGGGATGGGACTTTGTCCTGCATCTTGGACCAAATATAAAGGAGACTTTTCTATGGATATAAAAGTACAAGAATCACCACGCTGACTCTCTGTGCTCCAATGACTTCTATCTCAGATAGTGGCCGTTACCAGATAGCTTAAAGCAAGGTGTCAAAGTTGAAGGAGTTCACCTTCATAGTTAAGACCAGATTAAAACCAGAAGCAAGGTTTAATTCGCTTCGTAAAGCTGTTATTATCTCTAACTATGGTAATTCTGGATAGTTTAGTCTCAATGCTAAACTTGATAAATTTTTGGCATCAGGGACTTCCAGGAGTGAAAGGCTTCCAGTAGGTAATTACTGGTTACATGACACCATTTCCTCAATTAGCTTTGAATTTCTCACCTCTGAACTTCATTGCATGTCATTTTGTTCTTGCGTCACGATATAGGGAGAAGAGAAATTCCTGACCTACTTTTTCTATTCTATTTGTCATTTTGTATCATGTAATCTTCTCCCCTCTTATTTGTCTAATTACTTAATTAAGAACTCCTCCATCTACTCGGTTTCTCATCAACTACTTCACTTAAAACCACAGCACTTATTTTCCTGTGACTAAATTGTACGCCATGGACAGGAATAGGAGAAACTGAGGTGCCCACAGTTCTTTCGGGGGCAGGGAACTGATTCTATGATGTAGTTTTTGTCTTGTGAACTCTTCTAATAATGGCATGTTGAGCAAAAGTCCTTGCTGAACCCAGGTCTACAAGATGTCCAGGTCCCGTTCTGAGCTGGTACCTCCCATGAAAGCAAAAAGTCTGCAATTATATCCTGACATAGGACAGACGAAAAAGGGGAGAATTCTTGCATGACTTCATACAGAAGCACCAGATGCAACTTAGCTCTGCCAAAATAATAAAGAGACATTGGCCATTTAATACAAAATAAGATCTCTCAAAATGCCTTCTTCGTGTTTTTTTGCTAAAACAAAGAAAAGAGCACGTTTGGAAGAAAAGTTTTTACTATAAGCCAAAACATCTTTCCTGTCTCCAAAACACTTATCTAATAGGAATGAAGTAATGACACTAAACTTTTGTCTGTTCAAGATAAAAATCACAAATTGTGTGGCTAGAACACTGGTTTTTAGATGGTCCATTCAGTGGAGCTTGGCTACTCGGAGCCTTATTGCTTTCTGAGTTACGTGATGCTGAAGTGGAAGCACTGCGCGCTAAAGATTCAGGGCACTGTAAGAGAGAACAGAATTAGGCCCTCATGAAATCTTAATGCATTGTGAAGCTTTCCAGCTCACATACATACCCCAGTGAGACTGGGAAAAGCCTAGCTCAAAAAATGTCTAGCAATGAGAGGATATGGTTCAGTTCTGCTGTGATCTAATGAAAGATGAACCAAGCTTCTTAGAAGTCTCATAGGATTTTTACCTCGGTTGTTACAGACAGGTATGTAGATGGTATACCTAAGCTGAACAAAAGAGGCAGGAAGAGAAAGGTCTGGAATTAATTAAATGCCTTCTCTTGGAATAGCCTCGTAAAACTCTTGCCTGATTAAAGTCCCTACAAACAAGGAGGAAAAAAAAAAAAGGCTGCCTACTAAACAACTAAAAGTTAAACAAAAGGTGTTTTAAAGATGGCACCTTATAAGTGAGAGAATTTCCATGAGCTTTTGGCTTAGTTGGCTGACAGCCTTTTCTGAATGGCAAATGCTTGAAGGCTCAGTTTTAGGACAGGTTGTTAGTTGCCCAAATTGACTGAGTGCTCCCAGAGGTTGTTTGAGTGTGTGGTTAAGGGCTTGCTGCTCAGACAGGCTATACAGAAACACTCAGAGGACCCTGTGTGCTCTGCCAGATCCTTCTGATTTATTTATATGAATAAGCCACCAGGCCCAGGCTACGCTGTTCAGACACTACTCATTTGTAGGTCATTCTGCACATTACTCTTTCCTTACAACCACCAAACAAATTAATATTAGCATAGATATGCAAGAATGTTGCTTTTGTTAAAAGCTGAGCACTCAGTGTTGAGAGGTCTTTGGGATGTAACCTCAGAAAATTAGGGTCCAGACCTGAAGGCTTTTTAGGAATGGACAATCATGAGTCTGGATGATATTACTGATGGAAATACAATACTGACTGTGCGAATACAATAAGATTGAATCTTATGTTTGAGCTGGTGGACATGATGGGGAGGGATTACACCATCGTTTTTCCATGTAATGACCACATTGTGAAGGGTGGAACACAGATGAGTTGGGCTTGGGCCAGTGGCTGCTCCAGCTGCCTACTGATGTGCAGAAAGGATGGGGCATGTTCGACAATCAGTTTTTAGTGCTTTGAAGTTAACCATTACTTGTAGTCACACTGCATATGTTTCTGTCAGCAGTGGACAGGTAATGAAATACAAGTGTGTCAGGTTTCTCTGTCTCCCATATGCATTATTTCCCCTTCAGTATGAGTGGGAGTGAACCAAATGTAGTCGTGAGATGAACTAATTTCGTCTATAGCCCTGAATTCAACTTCTTAAATTAATCTAATATCCAATTTGCTTTGCCTTCACTCTTATTTTAACTTAATCTAGCTAAGTCTGGCTAGCTCAGGAAGATAGGAACACAGCTTCTTGTTGACTGGACATGCATCCCTATTAGATTGTTTTTTAACCTCAGTTTGGCTGCTTATAAGCTATGAGTAGGGCCCTGGATACTTGATCCAGGCTACTATTATTTTGCCAGTGACAAAAAGAGACCAACCACATCTGACTTCCCAAGTCCAATAACAAGAACTGGCAGTCAACCGACTGGACATATGAAAGTTTTTCTGCAGGCAAATCCTGAGTTAGCCCACAATTATTTATTTTTCTGTTGGCAATAGCAGATATTGACTACTGGCCACAGTGGCTCTTAGTTGGCTGTGAGAAGACCTGGCCTCCACAGCCATTTCCTCCTCCGATAGGGTGTCTGCATTCCTACCTGACGGAATTGTGTGGGTCTGAGTGGAACTGATCCCTTTTCTGAGCTGGGTAAGGATGGTGCTCGGTCAGGTGGGTTTTGGAGAGCTCTGAGTTAGCAAATTCTCAGCAGCTGAGTGTCCTGTAGCAGAATCAGGAACCAAGAGCTAAACACGGCAAGTAAGAAGGCAGATGTCTCATCAGATGAGCAGTCACTTCTTTAAAAGTGGTAGAGTATCCAAGGAGGGTAACCTAGGAGGGGTTTTGTCTTGCTTCTACCTGCACTAAGCAAGGCATAGGTATGCAATATACCCAACGAGAAGCTGAGCAGCATATTATGGTGAGAAATGTCACCTCTGGATGACTGTGGCAGTGGCAAGGAGGTATTCAAATAGAAATGGTTAGAGTAAAGACTGCTGTTGAAGAAGGATTGACACACTGCCATGTGCCCAGCTCTCCATTCTCTGTGGTGGTCCTCACAGGAAGGTAGCTGGAAGAGGCTGCTTTAAACCAGTGAATGCTAGACCATGGGTTTGCTGTTCCAGGATAGACAGACATCCGCTATTTTCCGGGTAGCTCCGTGCCACAGGTCACTTCCCAATTGTCAGTGTCCTCCAGCTGCTCTCATTTCACAGGCTCCCCTACGAAATTGCTCCAACAAAGGATGGGGCACTAGAACTGCAGATGCCCTTGGCATTTGGAAGAGGCATCTGCAACATTTGATTTTCTTTTGCTTCCTTCTGCTTCCCTGCCCTGTTATCCCTGGATCCTGCCTCTGCCTCTTTCATGGTCCTGTCCCTGTACCAGCTGCTTCGGCCAAAATGCTCCGATTGTCACTGAAAACCCTCTCCTTATATGCTGAGCATCTCTGCATGAGCAGACCTCATTATCATGTGGCAAGAGGTCATTTACATATGCAAATCAGGTTAATGAGAGCAGAACTGTAAAAGGCTTCATTCCAGAGGCATTTGCATATCTAGCTTTAGAAATATTTGAGTGCTCTGCCCCTAGCTGTGCAACCAGGACACAGAAGCCCTGGCAGTATGTCTTCAGCGGTGATTATATCGGCAGACAGCTGCCATCCTGGTTTGCAACAGCCACTATCTGAGATACCACCTCGTTTGAACACAGAGGGTAGTTGTGTGATGTGTGCTTCTGCACCAGACTACTAAGAGGCAGTTAAGCCTTGGCCCTTATTGGGACAACATGTGGGCCTCTGACAGGTAGATATACGCAATTTAGCATGAAGAATACAATTTCCTACTGTGCTGTCACTGATGCACGCCCGGTGTATGATGAATGAG
The DNA here is from genome assembly GCA_033628505.1 of Tringa tobata. NCBI lineage: Eukaryota > Metazoa > Chordata > Aves > Charadriiformes > Scolopacidae > Tringa > Tringa tobata. The sequence goes on along the minus strand of JAHREE010000095.1, from coordinate 2,349,909 downwards.
GAAAACAATGTAGGTACCAGGCACGGCTCTCTAGGGAGAATATATTCTGTGCAACATGGCACCACACAAAATACTGTGTTTATTCTCTAATTAACTGGGCCTCTAGCCCCCCCATAGTACAAGGAGGGCTCTCGTTTGGATATTTACACATCACCCATGAGAGAGCCACAGTTCTCTCCTCTGCCACAGACAGAATAGGCAGCCCCACGTCCCTCTCTTAGACAGATTCTGCAGAACCATGCTAAGTGCCTTCCGAGTCTCTAACTGTGAAGAAAATTTGCACAAAGAGTTCCTTAGAAGAAGCATCTTTTGCTGATCCTTTTTTATTTTCAACTGCTTTATTTTCAGGAAGAAATAGGGGTGCTTTTTAACTATACAGCTTTCTCGAGTATTGCTGTCTGATGGGGACTCCCATGCCTGGTTTCAGAGAGAAAAGGCAATTACCTCATAATTCTTGAGAAAAGTTACTGATTTTCCCTTTGCTCCTGCCCAGTCCTCCTGACTAAGCTAAGCATGTTTCTGGCATGTCCCAATGGCTAATTACATAAAAGACATTCCTTTTTATAGGAGGTAGTTCTCTGCCGTGACATAGAGTACTACAACTTTCTACATGGCTGCCAGGAAAGTGCCAGGTGGGTAGCTCAGAGTACATGACACAACTCTTACTGCCTGTACACAGAGGGAGGCTCCTACAAGTTCTCCAGAACAAGTTATTGCTGTCCCTGTGCCCTCAATCAAGAGGTCCCTCTGCCCTCAAGGCAGAGCTCTGCACATCTCGCAGTTGGACAAACACGCAGCAGTTCAGTGTGCTTGGTGCATGGTGGTGTAGTTTAACCAAGGAAGGGATTAGGACAGGAATCCTTTGTCCACATGCAGATCACAGGGAATAATTTACCATAATTCAAATAACAGTGTCCAACAGTTCAGCAGTATATCCAGTCTCATGGATTTACTCTCATTTGGACTTGCACTTCTAACTCTAATGCATCAGCGTGGGCCAAACTCCTCTGCAGTAACTCCTTGGAGTCATTCCTGTGTTGCAACACTTTGCCTGTAGCTATTCTCAGCAGCTCTAATATGACAGACAAGATGAATTATCTGTGCCTATAGGAGCAAGAATTGCACTTACATTTTGTCTGTATTTCCTGGGACTGAGCTGGTTGGTTACTCTCAGCTGAGGGTTATCACAGAAGACTGCTTCTGTCCATACACAGCATACAGACACTTTGGCATTTGCCCGCTTTATGACACATCAGTGGATGGATACCACCACCTAATAAACCAGCTGTTTTTTGCATGGGGTTGGTTTGCGGACTGAAGATGAGATTTTCACACCCTGGAACAAAGCATAAATTTACCAGTGTGCCTGAGAGACTGGGTACTCCTTAGGGCCGATGCCATGCACCCTGTGCGCTCACACATCAGAGGTACAGCCACGCAGCTGGGCAGCCTGTCTTACTGATAGCACAGCTGGATGTGGCCATGGCTTCATCACTGCCGCCTCACAGCTATGGGAATCCCCTCTTGTTTAAGAGCACTCAGTCGGCGTCCCTGCTGTGCCCCCAGATTGTCACCTTTGGAAGCTGATCTCTCAGAAAAGCATTCCATCATTTCAGGGCAGAACTGTCCTCCTCTGTGCGACAAACTCTGCCACATGGGTTTGCCAAGAGAAGAGAAAAGCAAAATACAAATTGCTAAAATAAATACCTGTGGGGCTAATGAAAGTTGAATTTTTTTTCCATGTTTGAATTCTACTTTTCAACTATGAAAATTCAAATTGAAGTAGCTCAAACTTACTTACTGTCGTTGTTGTTTCTGGAGGGGTGTCTTTGTTTCCGTGAATATCCCCCTTCCATTACACTCATGTTTAAAGTTCCTCACACAGAATACAATTTACCTCCTTGTGTAGGGTAAGATCAGAAGCCAGAGATTCTGTTTAGTAAATGACGGCTTAGGAGGTGTTCTGTTTTACATAAGCAATAGCCTAAAAGCAGCCAAACCAGAAGGGCAAAGAAAACTTAATCATTTCTAGGAAAAGGGAGCAGCCCTCTCATTATCTTTCACTTGTTGGAAATATATATGGATTTTTTTTTTAGGTATTAATAATAAACAGTTTTTCACTCACCCGCTTCTCAGGCTGATAATATATCTTCCATATTTTTCTTAAAATCCAGCCCTTCCCATCTTAAGAGCACTGAACTGATTTTATTGCCAATTCTGAAAAGTGTTAACAGGAGTAAATCACCCCTCACATTACTGCTGTTGTTCCCTCGCCCTGAGCCAAATTCACTGCTAAGCACCTCTGACCACACCGCTCATATAAATGTTCATAATAGAGGAAGCGTCTCACATCTGCTTATTCTCACACAATTAGGAAAAAACACCTTACAAAAAGCTATGTTACTGTACTATTGGATATATATACACATATATATTTGGTTACAGCTTACTTCTTCGTGCCATATGCTCAATATTCAGCAGAAGAATTGAAGTCAGATATGCAGATGCCAAAAAAGCGCATAACATCAAAAAAAAAAAAAAAGAAAAAAGAAAGAAAAGAGTGAAACTAAAGCCATTTGGCGGTGTCAATTTTCATTGTGCACTACATTGTGGGAGAGCTTTTGAACTCTGGTATGGAGGAGCTTTATTAGAAACCAATTCTCCTCAGTGACCTCTGGAGGCCTAGTCCTATACAAGAGCAAGCCAGGTGCCAAAATGAAAGGGGGAAACTCATTATATAGAGGTGTATATCTGAGGTATGAGCCGAGCACAGCGAACTGCAGCAAGTCGGATTGCTGCCAATGAGCCTAAAATATTTCTGCAAGAAATGGAAGATGTTTCTTATTTTTTCCCATCTTCTGTATTAATTTTCCCGATTATATTTTACGCCTGTAACATCTCCCTTGTTTTTGTTCTTGCCTCTCCTGTGATACACTGTTCCCTTTCTTCCTTAATCTTTTGCTCTTCTGATGTCCCCTATTTCTCCTTCCTAATTCTCATCTCATTATCGTCTTTCCCTCTGTCCTGTTTCCCTCTTTTTCTTAGTTTATTTCCCGCCTCTCCTTGCTCCCTCTGACTCAGAGTGGCATAAGTTCATATAACAGCTTAGCAATATAACTTCAGAGAAAAAAGTGAAACAGCAAAAGACTGTATTATATTAGCTGGAATTAGTAAGCGCTGTTACAGAATTCCGGCACAACAGAAGTGCCATCACTTACGTACCTGGAGAGTTGGGAGTTTCATTTCATTTTCAGTGCTGCGCTTCGCTCGGTCTTTGCTGATAGACTGACAAAGCCAGAGCAACCTGGTTGAAAATGAAATGATTTCAACAACTGTGAAATACTGTGTGACATAACGGCCAACATAAAGCCATCATTCTCTGTGTTTACATTGGTACTGATTCTTAACAGCGTGCTGTTAACTCAGCATAAAGCTCTCCTGCTCTAAAACAATTCAGGTACAAGGACAACTCTTTTACAGCCAATCGTGCTCCTATCCCTATAAAGGATTATTATATCAATCTAAACTGGCATGTAAGTTAATGCTTGCTCCTCAGCAGCTTAAATTTACATTGTGACCCACAGACTTATTCATCTCCCACCGCTGAGCATCATAACCCCATGATCACTACATGCACATCCACGCTATCCCAAGAATCAATGGATGCTACAGTGTTATACATATTATCAAATCCAATTGCTTGTCAATTAACCCAGTACGACATCTGCATGGAGGATTTAAATAAGGAGCATCGTATTATGCTGTGTGGTCGATAAAGTGAAAATGCAGGCACTGACAAGGCTTACAATTTGGCCTGCTACCACAGCATCCATCTCTCTGAATGGAAGTTATTTATGCTCCCACTGAATTATGGCTCGTATTCAAATATTGGCAAAGCTGCAATGTACAAAAAAATGTAACATCTACAGTATGCTGTGGTTGGAAACAGCTCTTGGGGATATCTTGAAAGGGTAATTTCTCCTTCAGGAGCATGCCTGTCAGTCCAGGACTAATGGGTGGATCCTTTTCATCTTAGACAAAAAGGTGGGACTGAAAAAAGCGCCGGCGTAGCAGATGTGTTCTTCAGCACACGCGTGTACAGTGGAAAGGACACCTTTCACAGCGCTGGTGAAACAGAAGTTCTACTAATTAGAAAGAAACCTGACTTTTATAAAATAAAATGAGGTTCAGCTTTTTTCCCCCTCAGGAAAAGCAAATGAGCTGATGAGGATAATAAAATGCATCACTTTGACAAATGAATTGAATCTGGACACGGTAAGAAAACTAAGCCCCTTTATAATTTAACGTAACAAAACTGCCCCCAGTATAATGAGATGCCCCATACACAGGCAGTGTGAGCGCACGGAACAACTGTCCTCCCAGTTAGTTTGACAGCAACAACATTGGCTTCTCCAGCTGGAAAGACATCTCCTGCTCTCAAACAAACTGGTGATCTATGAGTTTTGAGTAAGAGAAAAAGAAATCTCTCCTGTTAAAGGGCTGGAAACAAGTGAGATAAAGTAAGTTTAAGTGGTTCCTGCTATGTTTAGCTCAAAATTTAGGCTCTGTGTCAAATAACTTGTTGCCAACTTAACCATGATAGAAGTGTTTCCATTAAGAAATATTCCAGTGGAAACAACTTTGGTTAAAAGACAGATAAACCTCACTAGTACCTGCGGAACAAACCTGTGGTGTGGTGCTGCTGCACCAGCCAGGCACGGTGCGTGTCAGAGGAAAGAGAGGCTGTCTCATGTCTTTCCATTGCTCAACTCAAAAGAAATTCAGAACAGAAATATGGGTCAAGATCTCAAATTCGGGAACTGAGTATCTACGCAGGCATTGTGAAAAACACACTAGTGCTGAACCCAGGCTACACACTGACTGCAGACATCAGCACCCACATCCACTGCCACTGCAGGTAGCGGGAGCTCTTCTATTGACTTTAATACTATAGGCTATAAGGTTCCATAAAAACTTTGCTTCCCTTCTCCATCTCTCTCTTCCACAAAATAATTTTTTGCTCATGATGTTCTAGTCCCACCCCTCTGTGTGCATTATTTCAAACTCTTGACATTTCTCATATGAATGCAGGACACAAAGACAACCTTCAAGTCACACCTGAACATTCTCAAAATTCAGGAGCTCCCTAAATTTGAGAATTTGGCTCAGTACAGCAGGACAGCAAACCAAAATGTTTGCCTCTGAACTCCCTAGGTCCACAGGTGTCCAAGCGTGAGTTCTCAAGGGAATCACATATCCTCAGGAAACAGGCAGCATAAAGACCAGAGTGTTGTTTTTTTTTTCTACGCTGTTTTAACAATAAATGAGAACACAACTGAGATTTTGGCTCTTTAAAAATTTGGCTGATTTAGTAGGACAGGGCCTTCCTGAAACAGCAGCTAAATGAACCCTCTTCCCCTCTCCCTTTTGCTCAATTCTTAAATGAAGTTCACAGCACTGTATGTATCCCTCCCGTCTCGTTTAAAGCTAAGCTGTTTTTATACATGGCAAGGATGTATTTTACTGAATTGCGACTTACGTGTTTTCCAACGTGCTTATTCCTGGAGGTAGACGTCGCCTCTGAGAAACAAGGCTGCCATGGAAAACTGGAAGACTCACAAGGACTGTGGGCTGCATCTTTGGAAAGTGTTGCCATGGTTGCAATGGAGCAAACCTACCCCTTCCTCTGGTGCTGCCATCAAACTTGGAGCCCGTGACGAGGTGGATGTTAGAACCAGCCAAACAAGGGGGCACAAGGGGGTAGGAGACAGGAATGGAACTGCAGAGAGATTCGGGCGGTCAGCGGACGGCGGGTGCCCCAAACTGTAACGTTAGCAATGCAGCCCCTCAAGAAAGGATGGCCACCCCTCTCAAACCACATAGCAAGTATCTGCTGGAAGGTGGAGAGTATGTGTATGAGTGTGTGCGTAGGTGGGGATTGTTAGCCTGCCCGTGACAAGGTGAGGAGTCAAAACTGTTAAGAGACAGATGAATATCTCACGGTAAAAAACAGTAAGGGAAAATCTGCTTAATAGGTATGGAAAGATATACCAGGCTATCTGTTGATGATGGAGAACCAAGATAAGACAAAGCAAACCTCTGTAAACAATCATCTCTTCCACTTGTAGATTCTGCATGGAAATGTCTGAAAGAAAAAGGGGCTGAAAAACTCCTGAAGATCTCTCCCACGGCAAACTGTGAAAAGCTATAGCATGGTACAAGCAGTTGGAGAAAATGGCCTCTCTCCTAATACAACCCAGCCTTCTACTGAGATGTTAATCTGCAAAAATCACAATGACTTACTTTTACAGAAAAGTAATCATCCAGACAGAATCATATACTCAGCTCCCAGGACTACACTCCCTCCAAGCAACACAAGAACAGATACACACCTTGATTTTGCAGAGAAAACCACCATGACTCTGTGTGTCTGTCACAGCTGTAAGTGTAAATAGTGTAAGCAATAAGTAATAATGCTTATTTGTCTCACCTTAAAACATACTGGAGACATCCAAGAAGAGAAACAAGGGCTTGTGTAAGCTGCACAAGCCTATTTATCCCTGTCTCGTATTAAGTATTGCCGAGCTATAAAGAATCAGGGACACAAGTATCAAGAGAACTAAAATAAAACAATACCAATGATGGCCATAATAATACATTTATGTTTCTTCTCCTTTTGGTTGCAGAGCTGCTAAAGCACACAACGTAAGTTTCTGCCGCAAAGAAGAGTACCAGAAATAGAGATTTTTACTTTCAGATGAAAGCCAAAATTCTTGTTTGACTTGTGGAACTGGAGCTTTACAGAATTTCTACCAGAGAACATCCCCATCACAAAAAAAAACCCATGAGAGCCGACAACACTGTATTACAAGAAGCATGTTGATGAAGTGAGTAAAAATTGCACAGCAGCGTAAATCACAGCTACACCTTGTTCAAAAAGAGCCACATGCTCGATGTCAAAAACAGGCAGAACTCCAAGTAAGATGTGTACTTGTCAATTAGTGGATGAAATTTAATATGTAAGGGAAGAAACATATTGCACAGGAGAGAAGATGGCTCAGGGAGGGAAAACATCCACATTAAAAATTTCTCCCATTTAACTGAAATGAATGTGGCCAGCAGGCTGAGGGAGGTGACTCTCCCCCTCTGCTCTGCTCTGGTGAGACCCCACCTGGAGTACTGTGTCCAGCTCTGGAGACCCCAGCATAAGAAGGACATGGACCTGTTGGAGTAGGTCCAGAGGAGGGCAGTGAAGATAGTCAGAGGGCTGGATCACCTCTCCTGTGGGAACAGGCTGAGAGAGTTAGGGTTGTTCAGCCTGGAGAGGAGAAGGCTTCGAGGAGACCTTATAGCCCTTTCCAGTACCTAAAGGGGGCTACATGAGAGCTGGGGAGAGACTCTCTATCAAGGAGTGGAGCAACAGGACGAGGGTTTTAAACTGAAAGAGGGGAGATTTAGATCAGATATTAGGAAGAAATTCTTTACTGTGAAGGTGGTGAGGCACTGGAACAGGTTGCCTGGAGAAGCTGTGGATGCCCCACCCCTGGAAGTGTTCAAGGCCAGGCTGGATGGGGCTTTGAGCAACTGGTCTGGTGGGAGGTGTCCCTGCCCATGACAGGGGGGTTGGAACTGGATGATCTTTAAAGTCCCTTCCAACCCAAACCATTCTGTGCTTCTATAATTCTAATGGAGAAGAGCGAGTAGATCAAAGTCTTTGGGAGGGAGCTTACCTCTTGGAGGATGTTCTCCATGGGAAGCTCCTTATCAGCCAGGCCCTGCTTGCAAGGTACATGGAGGAACAGGCTGCTTTAGGTGCCCACATTCCTGCTTGAAGTTTGGCACAAAGCCTTGCAATGCATGTAGACAAGAAGACCTACAGCTTAAAGATTACACTCTCCCCTGATGCAGCCTTTGGCCCCAAAAGAAGCCCTAACAAACCCGGGACAGGTCTTAGTTCATGATGAAATCTCGGAAAAAGTAGCAGGGAGTGATCATGGTGACCACTGGGTGGACAGCTGGCTGGCTTGCATGAAAGCAGAACAAACACGGGTCTCCTCAGCTCTGTTGAACAGGGAGGCTGGTTTGTGGAGGATCCCAGCCTTAGCAGGCTCAGGTGAGTTTCATGGCATTTAGGAGAAGACTTGGGTGCATTTTCGTAAAGACTCTCAAGGCTAAAAAAGTCAAGGTCAAAGACTTGAAGGAAGGTATGAGGGGCAGGATTTGAAGCAG
>JAHREE010000095.1:2262104-2341280 GCA_033628505.1 Tringa tobata | reverse complement strand
ATCGCCCCCCCGCTTCCCCCCAAGTCAATTTGCTTTCGCCCCCCCCATCCTCCCCCCTTTTCCTGCCCGCTGCCGAGCCACGGGGATTCGTGATACGACACGAAAGGGCAAACCTGTTTTGTTGCAGTTGCAGGTTTTTATAGCTGAACTTTCTAAGCACGTTTTTACTGTTTAGGAAATACCGAGCTGGAAGGTTCTGCATCCATCGCTTGTCTTTACGTGGAAAAAGAGGGAATTACCATTGTGCTGAACATTTTTTTTTGCTCAGGAGGAGGTGAGTCAACTTCCGACACAAAGACTTGAATCACCCACCCTGCACATGGCAATAAAATCTGGCCTCTCTTCCATTCTGGTGCTCATGTACACACGCACATGCACGAATGGGGATTGCAGTTGAAGAGCAGGGAGTTGAAGGGCCACCACCCAGAAGGCTGGAGGTTCCTGGCAGGAGTATGCACTGGCTGTCGTCACAGTCACAGGGTATTGCTGGTTCACGGCGGTCACATTTTTATCCAAATGGGGAACCTTCCTGTCAGTTCAACTTTCTTGTTGAGTTACCATTTCTTCTGTTGTCGCCTTCTGGGGTGGCTCTCCCTTGCTGCTGCTGAAGACTTCTGCAGCATTGTTCAGAACTTTTGCTGTTGATTGTGTTACCGTAGTGTCTACAAGTCCCATGTAGAGCATGAACCATGTTACCAGCTTCATGCAGAAACTCGCTAACGCGTGGCTTTTGAAAAAGGGAGACAGGGTGGGAGGAAAAACGAGACAGCATGGATAATTTGGTTAAGGCCACGGAAGTCTCTTGACTTCTAGGTGAAGGTAGGCCGTGTTGTCTCACAGTATGTCGTTTGAACATCCCCATCAATCAAACCAACACCACCCAGTAGTCGTGATGGTTTCCATCCTGGATAAGAAATGGGAACCACTTTTTCTATCTTTGTAGTTTTTCCCCAATGTTTGTTGAAACAAAAATGTTTTGGGGCACATATTTAGGTGTTCCAAATGGCAAATACTCATAATTTCCCTCCATTTTAATTAAGCATTTATTTACCCCACTGTGAGAGCTGGTAGCTATAAGATCGCTTTTTCTCTAGAGGAATGACAACGAACCATAGGTACCAGAGCCAAGTTTGGCATTGACATATATGTGGGTGGTACCAATGAGGTTGCATAATGTCCTTTTGCATCTGACAGGAGATGCCAAAAAGGTCCACCAACACTGTTTTAGTGTTTGAATTTTTTTTATTGAATTTCTGTCTAAGTGTTGGGCTATGTATTAGTTAATCTTTATTTTGGTGGTCTTTGGAGAAAACGGGTAGAAAGTCAGCATTAGATAACATGACAAGTTGAGGATGACTATTTCATAATAGTTTGAGGATTTCTTCTACTATTAGATATAATTCATTTATTTTAAAATGATGATGACAACAATAATAAATTCTCTTGTTTCTGCAAGACAAACTGCAATAGAATAAGGGATGTAGTGAGCTGCCATTGTCATTATTCTGCAAATAGGTGGAAGACAATGGAAGGTCAAGTATCTAATTTAACTCTTCTAGGTTTGTGCTCATGGAAGGTACCAGATTAATAGCCTAGGAGAATGAAGGGCTTCTTTTATTCTCAGAACAGGTACAATCATGGGATCTTTCCCACACCTTACCTTACTCTTCAATGCCTCAAACCATTTTAGGGATAGACCACAATTACACCCGGAACCTGCATAGACTTGTGTGCTTAAATTTATTTGTAGAGCTAAGTCATTAGTAGTAAAAGGCTGTGGAGTCCTGAGAGGCTGCGGAGGCTGAGCTATCTGCTGAGAATGCTAAGAAAGTTGTGAATTATTCAATTTTTGTGTGGATACTTGTGAAATACCACTGGAACATTTCATATAAGCCAACAAACAGTCAGCAGATTACCTGCTTCCATTCTGGCCTAGATTTGATCTATGAATGAATGGCTCTCAAGCCCTTAAAAATGCCCTGGGCAATCCCATCCTATTATCTCCACCATTGTTTTTCCATCCAGATACCACAGGGATGAGCACAATCAGTGGAGAAAATGAAAATCAAATTGCCTACCAAGAGCTGACCATATGGGGCAGCTGGTTGCTGCTTCCCAGCCCCCTGCCTGATGTCTCTTCCCTCCCTCAGATGATGTGATACTGAGTGCTAGTCGGTCCCTGTCGCCCCTTCCAAATCCGTTTTCATGATGCAGATGAGCAAATTTCCTCAGGTTTTTTATTTTTTGAGAATGCATCCCCATTCCCCTCCTGTTTCCTTGGGCCTCTGCAGGCTGCAGCTCTTTGTTTGGTGTGTGTCCCCCCCTGCCGCGTCATGTGTGTGTCCCATTCCTCCCCCCCCGGCCTTTCTCCTCCCTTGAATATGAACGCTGGGCCTAGAAATAAGGAAAGGAGGCCAAGAGGAAAACGTGTCTCGCTGAGACTTGCCAGATATCCAAGTTGCATGTGGAGAGACAGAGTTTCAGCTCATGTGTCTGGCTTGGACGGCAGAGTAGACCATTAAACATCCTGTTGCCTGTCTCGCATCGGGCAGACAGTGCAGCTCATCACGCTGACACCTGGGAGAGCTGGAGGAGCCACAGTTAACTGCCATGTTGAGCCGAGGTAGATCTGGTGGGTTAGTTTTGTTGCCTGCGCCCAGGGATGCATTTTGTGTTGCATGCTAAGAATGAGGACACTGGGAGGAGGAGAGGTGTCTGCAATCGAATACTATCACCTGTCAGGCAGAGGAGCGCAGTGCAGGCTTCCTCCTGCCAGCTTATCCCCTTGAAGTCGCTGACCCTTGGTTTCTGCAGGGTTCTGCAACAGTCATGTGTGGTAAGTTGTTGTTATTATTATTATTTACTCGTTGCTTCAGTTAAAAACTGGATCCCACTGTGCTTGGCACCGTATAAACTCTGGTACCATGTCCTGCCACCCAAGGCATTTACAGTCTAAATAAGCAAGGCAGGCAAGGACATGAGGCAGAGGCATACAGAAAAAACCCAACCACCACCAAACAAAAACCCCCATGCATTGACTTACAGACTGTCTGTTCTTTGACAGTTCAGAAAAGAGTGCAGTTTAAAATGCCTGTGTTGCTAGATAAAAACACCCTCCTCCCCCAGGCAAATTAACAAAAATTAACAGGAAAAAAAAATCCGAGGTGTGTCTGCCACAGAACCTTAACACATTTCACTGTGCTTCATTGTTCTCAGTCATTGTTCTCAGATGGTGGAGCACACAGATTGTGTAATATCTCTGACTATTCTGGGACACCTAGGTTAGCACATTACTCTCAGTGGGGTGAAGGAGGAACTCTGCAGTAGCTTTAGCTGAGAGTGCTTTACTTCTCTTGGTCTGTGTCCTGACTTTGAGTAATCTTTGAGAGCCTGAGGACATACATACATTCATCTGCCTGACAGTTTTGAAAATGCCAATGTTCTAAAGGTTAATTATATTTTTTTTTACATATTTATTTGGTCTGTAATTTATTTTGTACAATAGAACTATTTTTACAGGACTTTCCATACAAACACCACCTTATTCTACTGACTTTGGTGACAGGAGGTAGCTAGTGGCATATGCTTCCATGCCAAAAAAAAAAAAAGTAATAAACCTGCTATTACATTAATAGCTTTCTGTGACACAGTCATAGAGTTAGCAGGATGGCTAGACACCTCTCTTTCTGATATACCAAGGCTCCTGCTTACTCCTGTGCTCCGGTGGGGAAGCCGTGGAGAGACAGAAGAGCAATTCCAGATTCTGTGCTGCGAGTGCTTTCCTTTCCCACCGGCTGGCTACATCCATGCGTGTAGAGCTTTTGATTAGATCTGCTGTTTTGCCTATGGCAATCTTCACTGCAAACGTCCTTTGTCTATACATCATTTGAGCATCTATACATGATAAGATTGCCACCTTTTATTACAGGAAAAACAGGAGCTTTCTTCTCAATAAGCTTTCCTCCTTCCTCAGCTCTCCAACCACCCCTAGGGGAAGAGAGGAGGACAGGAAAACTTTGAAAAACCCTTCACCTCTTTGTTCTCCTTGGAAGAATGTGGGAGCAGTTTTTGTAAAGACCAAGGTAGATGTTCATAAAAGGAGACTTACCTGGGTGGCATAAAAATGGGAAAGTTGGTAAAGTATGTACATGTAAATACACACACAGAGATCACTGTATTGATAAAGTCATATTTTTCTGTAAAAGGAAAATGATATTCGTGTATTTCTTAGCTTACATACTACTTTCAGTCTTTGTTTCCCCTGTTAGTTTTAACATCCGTGTCTTGGAGCATTGCAATGCACTTCAGCATTAAAAGCTTCCTTTATCACTATGAATAGTTCTCTGCTGTAACTAGGCAAGTTCCAGTGTATTACATGAGAATGAATAAAAAAGTATGCAAAATGTGAAAAGTTAAAGGTGGTAGGCATGAATAAGCACATAAATAACTTAATCACATTTTCCTTCAAATATACAAAATAACTTTACATTGAAGGATCACGTCACTGAAACATGTCTGCTGAGAAAGAAGTATTTTTTGCATGAGAGCAGGTCACACATTTGCTTGTCTCTTGAGTACTTGAAATAGTCAATGTGTGCAGTCAGTTAGTTTGTGCTCTGCAATTAGACTTTGGACTAGAAGTGAAGCATATGTGATACGCTTTCCCTTGAAAAATACCACTGTATGTAGGAACCCAGTAATAGTAACAACCTACTAATGGGGCTCTGTATTAGGATAGTCATGGAATCAGGGAGTTTAAACATGGAAATTACCCCTTAGGCCAGGTAGTTCAACTTCCTGCAAGTGCACAATTGTTCACTACAGTTTGCCTTTGAATGCTTTACCCTCTCAAGTTTCAAATGCTTTGTATGATGGGACTTTTCATTCTCCATTTGAAAACTGCCTGCTAGACTGAATCACGCGGTTTCTGAGAAACTACCTGATAACTTTGTCCAAATTTTGTTCTTCTTAGTTTCATCCCATTACATTTAGCTGTACCACTGCACTTTAGCATCCAAGAAATTCCTCTCCATTCTCTCTGTTCGTATTTCATATATTTCTAGACAGTTTTTGTTTTGCCCTTACCACCTAGATTAATAAATCAATCCCCTTCCTTGTCTAATCAGTTTTGTTGCTCTTCTCTGAAGTCTTTTCCAGCATGCTGGCATCCTTCTGTTATGGAGGTGTCTAGAAGTGGATACACTGTTCAGCAGAAGTCTTCCCAGATGCATAGACAATCATTTTCCTCTTCTGACATTACTCCCCTTCATACGCAGCCCAAAATTGCATCGCGTTTTGTAACTGATATATCTCCTGGAGAACTTCTATTCAATCTGTTGTTCACTGTCACCCGTAGATACTTTTCTGCACAGATGATTTCCAGGTTTTGCTTTCTCATGGAGTATCCATGTTTCTGATTATTTTTCCTCAGTGTATTAGTCTACATTTTTCCAAGTTGAATCTCATTTTATTGCCTGCCTACATATCTAATCTTGTTAGTTTCCATTTATATTATTGCCGTCCTCTCTGACGTTTGCAAGCCTCCTGGTTTATTGTCATTGTGAATTTCATTAATGTGCTATTTACCTCCTTTTCCAGATCATTAATTGAGATATTAAATAAGAACAGACCAAAACCATACCCCTGCAGCAAACCAGCTCAATACATCACCTCCCATCATTACCTGCCACTTACAGTCCTTTGACCACCTTTTCCGTCCAGGTCACAGGACTCAGTTTCAAGTCAATTTCAATTAGATTTTTGTAAGAAAGAGACTCATTTCAGTTTTTGAAAATGTTTTATGGGATTTAGCTCCATGACCTTTTCTCCTTTTCCTTCATAGCACAGGTGGGACTGATGCTCCTTTCCCGTGTTTCCATAGATAGCAATAATGACAGCAATATGGGGAGAGAAATGGCTGCTTTTGGCTGATTAACCTGGAATGCAAAATGGTTTCTAGTTTTAATTTTGTTTAATTATTATTATTTTTGCATTTTAAAGTTGTCATAATTTTTCTTCCCTTGAATCCTGATGGGTGAAGCTTTGTTGCTTCTTTCAGGCTCATGTTTGCAAACGCCACCCTTATTTCCCTTATTTACTTTAGTTATCTGTTAAGCACTTTTCACTGAATTTCACTGAATTTTTTAGAGTTGGAAGGGACCATAGAGATCATCTAGTCCAACTCCCCCGCTGAAGCAGGATTGCCTAGAGCATGTTACTCAGGACTGCATCTAGGCGAGTCTTGAAAATCTCCAAAGAAGGGGACTCCATGACCTCCCTGGGCAGCCTGTTCCAGGGCTTTGTCACCCTCACTGTGAAGAAGTTTTTTTTCATATTTGAGTGGAATCTCCTATGTTCCAACTTGTGCCCGTTGCCCCTCGTCCTATCACTGGCAACTGCTGAAAACAGTCTGGCTCCCTCCTCCTTCAAACTACCCTTTAGATACTTACAGGCATTGATAATGTCTCCCCTCAGCCTTCTCTTCTCCAAACTAAAGAGTCCTGGCTCTCTCAGTCTTTCTTCATAAGGGAGATGCTCCAATCCTTGAATCATCTTCGTTGCCCTTTGCTGGACTCTTTCCAGTAGTTCCCTGTCCTCTTGAATTGGGGAGCCCAGAACTGGATGCAGTATTCCAGTTGTGGCCTCACCAGTGCAGAGTAGAGGGGGAGAATGACTTCCCTCAACCTACTGACCATACTCTTCCCTATGCAGCCCATCCTTTGTTTCAGAATGATGTGCTCCTCTTTTCTCTGCAGACCTCAGCTAGCTTTGAACATTAGAGATGGGCCGTGTCTCCATTGCGTAGACAAACTCTGTGAATGTGAATCAGTTAATTTTTATTTTCTGTATTTTTACAATGAAAAATCACACAGTACTGTGTCTTATTGAAACTGTCTCTAACGCCACTTTCTCTTCACCTCTTCTTCAAGCAGCATGACTGAAGGTCCACTGGAATGGGAAGAGACTCATTGATTTCAATGGGCTTGGGGTCAAGACCTTAAGCCCCCACTCAATGTAATGCTCAGGGAGAGAGGTGGTCTTCAAGATTAATTTTGAGGTGCTTTCAGTGTCTGCTCTATCCTGTAGGATCTCCTGTGGCAGCTGTGTTCCCAGGTGCTGCTCTGTATTTCAGTGGAGCAGGTGGCCAAAACAAATGTGTGTTGCCAACAACTGTTTTGAAGAAGCAGCTTTTTGCTGTTATTTAAGGGCTGGTGTCAAAACTGTGCTGCAGTAGGAATGTTCTTAGAGCTATGTGGCTTAGTAACGCCGTTGTGAATTTAGCATATAGAGATTGCCTGCAAACAACATTTAATGGTTGGACAGGTTTTGGCAGCAAGGGTTGCGGAGGGAAGTGCAAGAGGCAGGAATGAGGAGAAATACTGTGAAAAATATTTTCCCTCTTGTTTCTTTCTCTGGGTCTAGTTTTTGTCTGATAGATTATGGAGATTTCCTGAGGTTTCTTCTGATTCCTTCTACTGTCATCTCAGGTCTCTCACTGCTGCTGCTCATCGTCCTTTTCTGTTCTTAGCCACCTTTTCCCCTCACTTTGCTTTCATTGCAAAATGGCCCTCATACCTGAAGAAACCCTGCTGTGCAGCTGGCTTTTGGTGAAGGTAGGCAGTGATACCAGAATTACATTTTGAATTAACAGAAGAGTAAATGTGAGTCCACATTTAGGGCATGACTTGCTAGAAAAAGGATTTACATTTGGAAGAGATATTCTGGGGCTATCTGTTGAGACAGACATATCTAAATATCTTTGAGAAGCTAATTTCTTGGCCTGGAAGAGGCAAGATTCAGTTAGTCCTGTCTACTTTGTTGAATGTTGAATTTTCTAAAATAAATCTCAGTCTCTTTCATTAAAAGGGGAAAAATCTGTGATTGACCTCTTATGCACTGATATTAAAGATTTGTAATGACACTAGACAGTTACAGTTTTGAGGGAAGGAAGCTATAAAGTCTGGTGGTGTGTTTAGCTGATGACTGCTGATTCCTATTCTTGCCTGTGTGTGTAAGATCCTGGTGTGATCTTAAAGAATGTACTTGTCACAGTTTCCCCATCTGGAAACTAAAATAATCATACTCTCTCCCTGTCTCTCTAGGACTCTGAGAGACTTAGAGCTAGTCAGTTTTTCTGACATGAAGCTATGGAAATAAATAACATTGCCATTATTCTTGTTGAATGCCTTTGAACACTGTCTATCTTTCATAATTCCGTCCGTGGCACCTGATTTAACAGCTGCTGAGTGTCCCTTGCTTGTGTTGAGCTCAGCTGGAGCTGAGGAGCTCAGCACTGATCTGATTCACACCCAGGCAGTGGAAAAAGCATCCAAAATGGTTTTTCTGCTGTGCTGCTCCATAGGCATACACTGTGCAGTCCAGTCTGCAATCTTTTTAAAAGCTAATAACTGTAACAGCTCTAAACAAAAATGCGAACTATGGTCCTTTAAAATGTTTGTTATAAAACTTCATTGCTTGTTTCATTAGACTGAAAACCTATCTTTTGGGTGAGATGTGGAGTAATGTTAGAGGCCAATGGGAGGATAGGGTGAGGCAGGAAGGGGTGAAAGTGATAGCTCAGTCAGTGAGGGCTAAATCTCTACTAATCTTCAAAGCAAGATAGAACTCAGGATTTTTCTTCTGTTTCTCTCCAAACGAAGGCCATTGTGTTTCCATCCTTGGCTGTGTCAGCAGTGATAGCCCTTTTTTCCAACATTGATTGTTGACTTCCCCTGACACCATATCACAACCCATTAGTGCTGAAAACTGACAAGCCCAGCTACAACAGCAAAATGGCAAGTTTAAAAGAAAATATACAAGGGACAGGCACAGAATGCTATTAGTATAAAAAAAGTAGTTTGTTTTTGTCTTACCTCTGTAAAGGTCAAGAATGCAAACGTTTTTTTCTCATGCTAACAACAACCTGTGTATTTTTTGAACTAACAAAGCCATTCTCTCTCTTTTTTTTTTTTAAGTAAATTTAGGCTGTAATGTGGGTTTTACAAAATCAACCACGTTGAGGCATAGTAATAAAGAATCTTTCCCTTAGGAAGCTTACAGGGAATCTTTTGCTTCTATATGTATGGGGTATTTTTTGTAAGGCAGAGACATTTCAGAGAAATTAATGGCTCAGCAGTTCCTGGTTCTGAGGTCCCAACTTCAGGCTTTTGTGTTGAGTAGGATTTCTTTCTTTCTTTCTTTCTTCTCCCCCCCCTTTTTTTTTTTCTTTCTTTCTTTCTCCTTTCCTCCGGAGTTATATAGTGGGTGTCAGCACTCTAGAAGGTACAGTAACAGTAATGGCAAATGTTCCTTCTGATTGTACAGGTGATTCCCCAGGGGCAGAAAGTGACAGCCTCCATAGTTCTAATGCTGTGTACTTACAGAGATAGAGAGCTTGAGCAAGGGCAGGCAACTTGTCAAAACATTAGTGCTGAGGTCCCTATTTGATACCACTCGGAGGGCTGCACTCCCCTTTTGCTCTGTCAAAGCCCAAGGGACGCTGCAACCCAACAAGTAGACCCAACAGGTCTCCTGACACCCAAGTTTGTTGCGGATGATTACATAGCAGCAACAGCAGTGGGAAACTAATGAAGTACATTAAGGAAAAAAAGATTGAAAGACGAGTTAAGTAAAAAAAGATCCAAAATATATTTAGAATCATGTAGGGCAGTAAGGATGCTCAGATTAACAAAAGTAATGTTTGGTTTTGAACAGACTTAGTTTTGCAAATTGATAGCTTTGGACACAACGAACGTTCATCTCAATTCATCTATTCAGTCAACTCTGTCATCACAAACATAAATGAGTTCTTTCAGACTCATACCTACCGACATTTGTATGGCAGTAGAGCCCCCATTTTGCTAGGATAATGCAAGGCAGTGGTGTCTGCCCCAAAGTGCTTGCTGCTGAAACCTCATCAGATGAAGGAAATGATACTCTTATCCTAATTTTAAGGGTAAGAAGCTGAGTCTTATCCTATCCAAGTGACCTATCCAAGGTCATACTGTGCAACTCTCTTGGAGAATGATTGCAATGTGCTAAGCATAAATTTACAAAGCCCAGCCTACTCTGTGGTCTTTCTGGGTGATTCTTTAAGCATCTGTTAAAATAGTGTTGTGTGATGTAGCTGAAAGTGAAGCGTGTGGAAAGAGAGTGACCACGTTAGGGCATACAATTAGGCCAGAGGAGCCAGAATTGAGTCAGTGGACATCCTGTTTACCCACGTGGCATCTTTCTCATTTATTCAAGCCCTGGGTCTGTGACGGAGGATGAATTAAGCTCCATCGTCTTTTATTCATTGCTACAGAACTAGTCTGCCTTTGATGCTTCCTTGATTCTCCTTTCTTTTCCACTTGTTCAACCAGCACAAGAACTTTCTGAAGTACTCAGACACATTTATGAAATGTCTTTTTAATGCACTGGGATTCAGGCCTAGTTTTTCTTCACACAGTAGCTACAGTTTTAATTGTGGCTCAGAGTCCAGAAGAATTCTTCACAAAGTTTGTTTTTATGGGTTGTGTCAGGTGTGAAATGTAGTACAGAATGTGCTTATACTATATACAACATTATAGTTATGAAAAAACTTTATCATGGCAATCCTACTCCAGTCAGTCAATGGGCAGTCTTCTCCAAATAGCCAAAATTTTTGGAAACACTCCAATACCCAAAAATCAGACTGACTTCTTATTTACTCCAGTTTTACACTGCCATGACCCCACTGAAGCCACGAAAGCAGCATTGGGTCAGGCTTCCAATGTCCTTGGAATAGTTCCCTCTCATGGAGAGAAAGAAAAACTGTAACTTCAAATAATTAAAAAAGGGGAAAACAGATCATGGCATAATTACTCTAAGACTAGGTTAGCACTTGTTTGCCTAATGCACCTCGCTAATCCAGTTGTCTGAGTCTGAATACAGAGCTTGCTGCTAGTTTTTCCTATATGAAAAGCTGTTTACATCGTGGCTTTGGACACACATGAACTGATTGCTGAGATTTTCTATTAATACTTAGTCATCACTCATCAACTTTACAAAGCAAGCATGGGTTTAGTGGCAGGAAAGCATGGAAGGAAGGCTTCCCGTTGTCAGAGGTAGGCAGTAAGGAGTTTCTCTGTCTTCTTCAAGGCTTAGTACTTCCACTGAAATTGCTGATGTCTCATTGAGCCAGTCCAACAACATTTTGTGAGATCTCATCTGTCTGGTTAACCATTAGCTTAAACTGTGGTAAAGCTGCCACGGTTAGCTTTAATAAAAATAAAAGTCAGACGAAGCCAGACAGAATGCAGAATAAGTTAATGTTTGCTTGGGAACCAATGCCTACAAAAGAATGCATGTCCGCCTTGTAGGTGATGGATGATTTTGGGTTGGTCTTGGCTATAATTGAGGATGGCACTGAAGCCCAGATCAGTGGTAGTGGCAGAGTTTGTGCATTTACAGGCAAACAGGTAAATGCAGGTGGAACTTGACTTGTGTGATGCTGGCTCACTCTTCTTCTGGACATCTATATTAAAAGCCTGCCATGCTATTATATAGCTGTCCATACTCCCCAACAGTCTCAGTAAGCCATATGCCACTTTGGCAGGTACCTAAAATCTGAATTATCTGAGCAGACCAAGTGCTCTGCACTGTTGCAGGTTTTGAAAGGAAACTGGATATCATGGACGTTGTTGCTGGAAGTGTACTGTTTCTCACTTTAAGCAGCCTTCTCACTGCTAAAATAGGCACTAAATGAGGAAACAAAGTATCTGTGTCTGTGAAAAGCATTTGGAACTTTGCTGTACTTTGTTTTCATTAAGACCATTAAGGAGACCTTCCTCTATAAAGGGCACTTTAAAACTGATTCTGTGTATGCTTTAGCAAAAATGTTCAGAATTTCCTTAGACAGAAGACACTTTAAGGTAAAGCAATATAATGTGATCATTTATTTAATTCAGTCTCAACTCTCCCTGCCTTCCTTCCCCCAAAAGCAGAGTGGGTGTCCCTTATCCATTAAACGTCCTGGATGTTTTTTCAGTGCTGTGTGGGCAGATGGTCTGTATGTAACACAGCTTGGGATATCTTCTGTCTTTATGAATGGGACCACGTTTTGGTGGAAAAAAAAGTCTTTCCATTCTTTTGAGGAAATTCCCTCCTCCAGAACTGACCTGTCATTAAAGCCAGAAATAACAATAGCACGAGATCTTGCAGAGCAGTTAACGCACTGAATTCTTTCATTGACAGGTATCCTCTCTCAGAAAGAGCTGGACTCTGATTCAGGCACTGAATTAAATGAGGATTTTTTTTTAATGAGCTCAGCATTCTGAGCTTTATTGGAAACCTGTCTCTTATTTTGGTGTCTGAGATTTGAACTCTTTTGAGAATCTGTCTCAGAGTAACCTGAAGGCCACTAGGACTTGACTTTTTCAGTCCTTTCATGGCTTTCAAGGATTTTGCTATGAAAATTCTCCTTTGGAAAGCCTTCTTTCCTGCTTAGGAGCCAAATTCTTCCTCCTAATACCAGTAACATACAAATGTGTAAGGGAGGTTGTATATGAAGGTATTTTGGCTGTGAAGGAGAAAGGCGGCTTAGAGGTGTGATGGGGTGAGCGAAACAAGAATGTCTCCTGTGGTCTTTAAAAAGTTAAGTCACGTACTCCCAGCACAGCACCAGCTGATGTGGGAAGGAGTAAAGTTGTCTCCTATTTCTGTTTCCCTTGAGAAGATCAGCCCTGCAGGGGTGCCAGCGCTCCCTCACTGAATGTGCGGAGCTGGCAGGCAGCGACAGAATGGAGACACCTGAAGTGGCTTGAAAACAGTTTGGGTGCAAGTAGTCGTCTGGCTGTGGCAACATGCAGCTCAATAAAAACAGTTAATTTGTTTACCAGCCCAGCTCCTGTGTCTTGATAATAGCCTAGAATATACCCATTGCCCTTGGAGATGTAGAATTCTTGTTTCCCTTCTGCAAAGAACCAGGATTTGGCCACTTTTGTGCAAGTTACTTTTGTAGTAGTTAGCTGTGAGTTAGTTTTCTTATATCATGTTTGGGCAACTAAATAATTAGCCTGCTTTGGAAAATGCTGAGTCTACAACAGCTCCCAGTGAAGTGTAGAGAATTACAGACTACTCAGCAATCTGGAAAACGAGACCTTTTGCTTATTAAATATGGAGCTGGGAACAGAATTTATGATGTTCATTTTTTGAAATTTGAAGCTGCATAAACTACAGTTTATATCACAGTTCTACACATATAAAGTTACTAAAGGACTAATAAAAGACTGGTAACTATTTCTATAAATGACTGATCCGTTGCTACAATGTCCAACATTTTTTATTTTTAAATACCGCTTAAAACTGCCTATAATACACTCATTCATGTACTTTTAATGTACCTTTGACCTCTGTAACATAAAAGTATTGTTCCTTTGTCAATTTTATATCTCCAGAACATCATGTGTGGCCATGATATGTTTGTAGAAGGGATCCTTTGGTTGAAGTGGCTGCTGACTGAAGTCAGCTGGGGCTAACTTCAATCCAGCACAAGAATCTCGGTTTGAGGACCCAAATAATGGGGCACTGTAGTCTTCTGGGCAGCTTAACCAGGCAGAGAACGGAAGCAGGTTCTTTGAATGGCCTTCCTTTGTCCACCATCATGAAATCAAAAAGCAAATCTTTTGAAAAACAGTAGGCAATAATTCCCATGGGGCTTTCCTAGACTCATCCATCATGGAGAAAATCCAATTTTCCTTCTTTCTCTATTGTACTCCAAGAAGCCTCATGACCAGTTAGGTCATTTTAGCTTTAAACGTTAACTTGGCTAAGACATTTTGAATTAGTAGATGCTTTTCAAAATCTAGACTGTAATCCTCCACTCATACCCTAAGAATAATGATCCATACTTTCTGTTAAAGGCTTAATGATTTTTGAGTGAAAAGTATTTTGTTTATGATGTTCCTGTTGAATAATAATAATTAGTAGTGCCATTGTACCATATATATTTTTTTAAAGATCTAGGAGGCTTGTGACTTCCCACCAGAGAGCTGATTTGAGACTGTTTTACTCTGTCAAAGTCCACTTCTATGGGTATTTATATGGTAATAAAGTGTCAGGCCTAGTGTTTCAGTTAGACTATATCCCAGTTACACCGAACTATTAAAACATTCATTCATTAATTCATTCATTTCCTGGCTCCTTCCTGAATGTCCTACAAAGATATTTTACCAACCTTGTTTACATAAATTCCCCATTGTGCTTTGCATTTTTATTAAATAAAGGTGGTGTTTGAAATAGCTTGTAAATTGACAGGATACAAATTAGTGGGAAAGCAAACATTGAGGAGTCAGTGATGTCTCTTGGTGAGCTTTGAAAAACATTCTATTTAGAACCATTTGTGCAGATGTATCATTTATTTTTCTGCTTTCCCCCTTCCTTCATTTGTTGTAAGTAGGAAATTTGCATGAAAATTGGTTGTGGTTTTTTTTCAACGTTTACCTGCTTTGACTGTTTATTTTACATCTGCAGTTTTAATACTTGTCTTGTGACATCACTGGTCATTGCTGGGGAGATGACAGTGATGTCACAGAAATTACGATTTGTACAACTGAATGCTTTTCGAGACTGAGGATGACTATCAATTCTTTCTTTCTCTTGGGCCACCAGTTGTTGCTGATTGATGGCTGTTGTTCTCTTGTGGAACCTAAAGCCACCATGCAGTGGTCAGTGCCTTTGTGTATGTGTATCTGTCACAAAATGGCCACTCTACTGAAAATGTCACTGCCAAAAACCAAATGTTCCTTATCATGGGAGAGCATGTTTCCTTGTCTTGCTTACTCAGGACACAGATTTATTTGGGGATGAGGACTCCACTGATGTTTGCCTTGTGTTTATTATGTCATATCTGTTCTTTGTCTAAGTAGTCACCTCTGTCTCTGTGAGCTAAAACCCAAAACCTTTCAGGAAAGTGAAAGTCCCCTTGTCCAGTTTGGGGAGGGTGGGAAACTATGTCTCTGGGTAAAGGAATAAGCAGTAATGAGATCTACCATACAGCAAAAAAACAAGTATCTTCCTTTGGTATCTAGGTTTATATGAATGAGAAGTGACAGAAACAGGACAGTACAAGAAGAGCTATATAAATACAGCGTATTTTCCAAAATGCTCCTGGAGTTACTGGAAGCTCCGTAAAAGCACCTCCGCCTGATCTTTTCCAGTAGAAGATGGACCACGAGACAGACAGCCTTCGGGAAGCAACTTCCTTTAACATATTCAGACAGTGGATCTGCTATATCCAGATGTTGCTGGGCAGAAACTGGGAGGATGGTGAGCTCTCTCTTCACCTTTTTTCCTTTACACTCAAACTTATTTCCCACACCTCAAAAATCTCTTGCTGAAAGTGACCTACCGGTCAAGTCTCAGTCCCACACCTCCAGCAAAGCAGGAGGTGGCCGGATTGCTCCTTTAGCAGCTTGTGCTGGTAGCACACTGCTGCTCGCCCCGCGGGGTTTCGTACACAGCAACTCGGGCTGCTCTGGCCTCTCTCCCACGACTCGGTTTGTCACTTCTGTCACTCTGTGGCACACAACGCACATGCACACGCACAGCAGCTGCCAGTGGCCTGGGAGGGAGGGGGGCTGGGATCCTCAGTTTTTTTCTGAGCTCACTTCTCCTGTGCACCAGCTGGTTACATTGCAGTCTTTTACCTGCAATAGGCTCTGACCTCGTTCTGTGCATCTTAAAACACCCTGCCGTGTAGCTCCAGGGGCGGGCAGGCATTCACCCTGCTTGCTGGTGTCTCTCCCCTCACTTTCAAATCAAATTTGATACCAGTGTCTTGGGTTTCTGTTTCTTTTTGGAAGGTGCTCGTTGTCTTTGATAGGAGGATTATTTTATTTTATTTTTTTCCTATAAAGGAAGTAAAAGTGTACTTGTCCATTTTTAGGTATATTTGAATAATTGCTAAAAATAAAACAAGAAAATCAGGGCTCTGCTCTGCAAAGTAGTTTTCAATCCCCTGAAGAGTAACATGGCTCTTTCTGACTCCACACAGGCAGACAGGCCTAATTCAGCTGTCTGTTGCATGGTATGTTTAAGTGGTTTTGTAAAACAGTGTTCCCTAAATGTTGACAGTTTAATGGATTTCATTAGTGCCTGCCTACTGGCTGAGGGCTCAAACCTGCCCCCACCAGGGTTAGCTCAGATGAGTTCAGAAGTGGCTATGTGGAGGACCACCCTCATATCTGTCAAAGCTGCTCCAAGAGCTGCATTTGGAGCCCAGAGACAAGAGCAGGCATCTTCTGCTGTCCCACAGCATGGGCAGTGGCTGGTGGATGCATGTAGTCATATGCCCACTCATCTTTCCTTTCTTCTCCTTAGGCAGAAGTGGCCCCCAGGGGCTCCATTGCATACCCAAAGACGTGTGGGCCTCCTCAGGGTCTTCTTCCAGGTTATCGTGCAGGTGAGCTGCCTTGGTTCACTATCTTGGGGGCAGGGGGAGTGTCTCTGCTATGCCAAAACATGCTTATGCCTCACCCCTGTGCCTGTGAGACCTGTAGCTGCGCAGAATGTCTAATGACCCTCCAAGTCCAATTTCCATTAGGCAATAATGTTCATGATTTTGTTCTAGTCACTGTCTGGTAAGTCGAATAACATAGGAAATATAGCCTCATCAAGGTAAATAATAGCTGAATGGAGTCTTTGTCTACACACTGTGAAGTCAGAGGAAGCTTGACTTCTTTGTCTGGAGTATGTATTGGGGGAACTTTTTGAAGAGGAAAGCCATAAAAGTAATAATATGAATAAACAATCATTTTATTCCTTTCATGAACAAAACAAAGAAAAAGATGGTTCCTAAGAAGCCATGAGTGTAACTGAGAGCCTGGTTTAGTCATCTCATTGCATGTTAGACTGTTCCCAAACCAAAGTGAAGATGACAGTTCAAAGCTAGAAGAAACAATATTTTGCTGGCATACTGAAAATCTAGAGAATGACAATCAGCTAAAACAGTTACAAATTGAAGGCAAGTTCTATAGTTAAAAGTGAATTCTAGCATTTATTCTGTGGTATCTAATGATTTCCTCAATTTTTTTTTTTTGAGGGGGACTGAAAATCCCCATGTTAGTCCCCATCCTAAGACAGTTTCTCTCCTACCTTTCTGCAGAAATACTGTGGGAAATACCTACATCTGGATTAGGCACTAGCTAAGGGAGAATGGTGCAGACTACCCTACACTTTGGCATTATGAGCATCAGGACCGCAGCGTATCTGTGCCCCATGGACTACTAGCAGCTTGCCTCTCTTGGGATTCTAGGTCCAGTCCAGTTTGATGGTCCTCACACTGCTGAGAAGATTTAGGCCACATTCATTATTGCATCTTTCTGCTGCTGAGTGGCTGCTGGGCTCTGGGGCAGGGAAGGGAAGGCACCTAAGGGAGATGCAGCATCTACTTATGCAGCATGCTCTTTGCCTGGGGGCTTGTTCTTTCCTGCAGGCTTCCTAGGCCTGTTGCTGGTGAAGGTGAAGCAGTCAAAATGGTATTCATTCATTCCCCAGCCAAGCTTAGTACAGAGCTTTTTAAGACCTGTTTTGCTACTACTCCCTTATCTAATGCACTTTTTTGGCTCTTTTTGTTCTCTAGTAGTAACTTTTTCAGGCATGGTTTTCTATTGAAGCCAGACAAGAGTAGTGAGACATATAAGCAGGTCTTTCATACTCCAGTAGAGGTCAGATACCTACCTACAGTAAAGGAGCTAATTCATTACAGCATGATAGATTATAACAGCTTATTTGGAGCCCTATTATATAAATCACTTAAATGTGTATTTACATAACATTCCTATTAATTACCACAAAGACTGTAATGACTGTGAGCTGTTCCAGTTTATCTTGTAAATATGTATTTAAGCAATTCTGTAACAGGTAATATTTAATCAATAGACCATAACAGATCATTAATCATGCCAAACCTTTGTGTAAAAAGTGAATTTGTACTGGTGGAACGTAATGGATCCTTTGGAGTACCATTTAACATCTTACACTACTCATATGAAAACTTTACAATGCCACTAATGATACATGTTAAAAGCCTTAGTGTGACCTCCTATGTGGTAGGTCTGTGTATTGACGCATGTGAGCATATTTTTCTTGGGGTAAAGAAGCCAAGAAGTTACTCAGCAGTGATTCTTCTGGAGACTTGCAAGGAGAGGAAAAAACAAGCTCCTATGGGCTGTACCTGCCTTATTCTTTCTTGGCTGAAAAGGTACTGGGAAAATTGTCTATATAAAGTGCTTAGATGCTTACCTGATATCTGTAGTTGTATCTGAGCATCACACAATAGCATTTGACAGCATCAGTTGTGGCAATGGCTCTGGAAGGTAGAGAAACATTACTTTCATCCTTACCTTAGAAATAGGTAAAAAAAAAAAAAAGCATGTAAAACAGGCTTGACATATGCATACAACAAAGGGGTCAAGATCTATCCCACACTGTACTGACCATTTTTAATTTACTTGAGTGTAGAATGTAGGCAGGTAATGCTGCTGGTTTTATGGAAACGTAAGATATTATCTCAGGGAAAGCATGTGTATGTTCAGGAGCTAGTGTTTAAGTGGTAGTATTTTGGTGGTCTTCACTGAACTCTTCAAAACACAAGTGCATATATGGAGATCATCAGCAGGGGACTTATTTTTTTAAATACTTGATGCAGAAGATAAATCAACAAAAGAAAGTAAAAACGTAAAGAGCTTTAAAGAGCTCCAATAAAAGTCCAGAGAGTTTTGTTTCCCTCACACAGTACAGAAGACAAGCCATGTGATCAGAAAGCAGAGAAATAGAGAAGGAAATCCTGCTTACTTTACCTGTGCCAGCAGCCCAACTGATTTTAAACAGACTGTTTCGGAGAGGGAGGTGAGCAGGATGTTTCTGCAGAACTGAGTTATGAAGTATTGTAGCTGTGCCACTGAAAATCTACATGATGTACTGCATGCATGCTTGCCAAACTGTCCTGGGAAGCTGGCTTCAAGCTACAGCTGAAGTCATAGCTAAAAGTTAAAAGCCAAATCGTGGTCATGTGAGTCGGTCTGCTGGCATCACGCAGGGCTTCTGCATGGTTAAGGTAAGCAGGGATGGTTCCAGGCTAGGAATGTAATTCTAGAAACTGTTTGTCCTACACCAGCGTGCCACACAGTTTGTGATGAACAGCAGTGCCTGCTCAGAGAGGAGTCATGACTGAAATAGTAAAAAGTCTTAGTCCAGGATCATAATGTATTGGCAAAGCCTTATAGGAAGTCTGTACATCAGTGACCCTGGCCAACTCCCCTGATCTCTTGCTTTCATAAGCACTAAATTAACTTGTTTTTTGAAAAAAGCTTTTATTAATGGTTCCTTTGGAGCTTTTGCAATCTGTTGTCTAATGCAAGCTTTGATTAAGCTTAAAAAACCCATCTCTGCAATAACAGTTCTCCTGTGTAATAACTAATCAATATATGCTAATCATTTGCCAAATATGTTTCTTATGGAGAAATGGTTGCGAAGTTAGGTGACTGCCAAAAAAAAGAAAGAAAAAAAGAAAAAAAAGCTTATTTAATTCCTTAGTCAGTAGGTATTCGTATCTGTAAAAGATTAATCAGTTTTGTATTTTTGCCAATTAGCATAGAAATTTTATGAGCTGGCATGAATATTCAATTCAAATGATTTTTTTACAGCAAAGTTATAAACCTCTAGAAAACATGGGAGGCTAACTCAACCCTGAATATAGCAGTGAAGCTGAGTGCTGCTATAATAAAGCAATCTATTAAAAGGTTATCTTTCATATAAGATTGCTTTCCCTAAGCACCTAAGCATATTAACAACATCTGAAATGCACTTGTAATTATACACACCTCAGAAAAGATTTAAAATTGCCTTCTTTGTCCACACTGATAAAAACATCTCAGTCACTCTGTGATCGTATTTTACCTATGCACCTTGAAGCTTGTAAAAGCAAAATGGAAGAAGCAATCATCCATCAGAGAAATGCTCATAGGTGAACTTTGGCCGTCTCTAGTGGCATTAATTTGGCTCTCTGTGAACTGCACTTGACACCCTTGTAAGGTCTGGAGAATTTTTCCCATCTCTGACTGGCCTACATGACTATTTGCTACTAATTTGCACTTTGAAGATGATGCACTGGGTAAAAGAAGAAATCGTTCATTTAGTCTCTGAAGAACAGCTTTCCAGCTAAATCCTGCAACTTTTTGGGAAACACTGCTCTTTGCCCATTGGGTCAGTGCTGGTGAAATGAGCAGTGTGTTTCCATGGCTGGGAATTGCAGGAGTGGGAACAGCAGCAAAGTGGGAAGGATGTTCTAATGCTTCAACTCTAGTCTCCTTTTGCCAGCTTGCTGACCATACTAATGAGGCTAAATGCTCTGCAACACTGTTGCCATTATCTGTCCATTCACTGCAGAAATATATAGTGTATAACACAGTGGGAAACATCTATAACTTAGTTGCTTCTGGCGTGGTTGTAAGTTTCTGGACCAGGCACCAAGACCAGCAAAACACAACTTCTGAAAATGCCGTCCCACGCAGTGGAAGCAGAGTGGCTTGAACAATACTTAGCTTTTTAGACAAAGATAAGTATATACTTCAAAAGTTGTTATGCCTCTTTGCCTTGCTAGAGATCTGATTTTGCTGTCCCACTCAGACAAAAATACTTTTGATTTTAAGGCCTTGTAGAAATTATATTTGAAAATTTTCAGCTGGCTCCATTTGGCAGTGAAGTTTAGGAAGGAACATTTTTATCTGTCTCCAGTCTTCTGGGGCTACTGGTGATTTGGTGAAGAGCATTTGAGCTAATGGAGCTCACTCGAATTCCTCTTAGGAATTAGATTCTTTCCTGAATAAGGACTGCGGGATCAGTTATCAGCTGTTCTGCTGAATAAACTGAATACCCACAGAGCTTTTTAGCTTTTCCTTTGTGAAACCCATGGCTTTTAGAAAGGTCTGTGATGGTGCTGGTGATTTTTATTGTGATAATGCTCCTAAATGCCCAGACACAGCTGAGAGTGGTACTAATATACACCACATGCTACCTACAGAATTGCTACGGCAGAAGCATGGGGTCCCTGCCCTGAGCACTTCATGGTGCTGGAGTTTTCAAGATGATTCTTTGCAGAGTTTGACTTGCTGGATTTTATTTGTAAAATGATCTTGTTTCCAAATGTTAATTTTCACAATGGAACATCGGTTGTAAATGTATATGTTATTAGAGCATTTTATCATATTTAAGAGGACTTCCTAGCATCTCCTTTGGCAATTTTATTAAATGAAAGTATTCATTTCCTGGTTCGGAAGGGAGAAAGCTGTGCAGTTTGGTTCTAGTGATAGCAAACTGATGAAAAACTTATATAGAACTTAATGGAAAAATCCTGCAGATTTAAAAGCAAAATGCCGTCTCTACCACACAACCCTCTGGGATGATTCAAAGCCAAATGAGAAGAGACTAGCATAATTTTATATCTCTGTATTTTAGGAGCAATTTCTTAAAAGCTGAATATTGTCTTCACTGTGAAATTTTTATCAGTGGTGAGTCAAAGAAACCCATTATAATACTTTTGGATTTAACACTTCCCAGATCAAGGTTGGAGACAAGTGTGATGGGGGGTAGAGGGAGGTGGGGAACCTGTTGCAATGATGTATTCCTCTGTTGTATCACACACAAGAAGAATGATCTTGCACAAAGTGTTTCCAGGGTAGAAAATGTAGCTCCTGACCTCTCTCCACTCCTGCAGGTTGGGTGGAAGAAATGCCTTTTCATGTTAAAGGAGCGCAGTGGATGCAGTGGATTCTCTGTCATTAGGACTGTTTGAGTCAAGACTTGCTGTACTTGAGCCACAGGTAGGTGAGACTGGATAAGATGGTCATAGTGGTCCTTTTTGGCCTTAATGATATAGGAAAATCACTGTAAGGCATTTGCATAGGATACTGCCAGCAGGTATGCTTTCATTTCTCAGGGCATTGTATAAATTGTATAAAGTCATATGCTGGCTTACAAATGGTGAAAGTATTAGGCCCGTCTTCTACTGTGTTGATACAATGGAGGAATTAATTAAAAAAAAAATTCTGGTAAGTAAAGAGGACTAGAAAGTGCCTACTCTTTCACACAGTGCAGGAAAGTGACTAATTGCTCTAAACTAACTTCACTGAAGTGCAGAGCAAGGGAACAGATAACACAAAAATGTATTAGTTGCCTTTGTTGCAATATAAAAGGCTGTGGCAAGGGATTAGGCTTTTTCTGTTCAGCAAAGGAACGGCCCGAGTTCCTTGCGTACTCCACATCTCCTCTTTTGCTGTAGTTCAAGAATCTCAAGATACTCACAACAATTTGGCAGTGTCAGCAGCGTAGTTTGACAACACACGGACTGGCGCAGCGCTGCCCCGCAGAATAGTTTCCCGACGCCCTTTCAAGACTGCCGCTTGTGAGCACGCTGTACACTGAGAACATTTTTATGGGAACATTCAGGCAAACAAACACAGATGGCTGCAATTGCCCTCCCCCTTTCCCTTCCCCGGTGGGTAATCAGCACTTGTATTAAATCGCATAATTATTGGGGGTGATACTGTATGATCAGGTCAGGCAAGTTTTCTTCATGAAGGTTCACCTGGTAAGCACCGCATGGTGATGGATGAGCTCTGTGTTACTTCACATTACTTGGGACCGGCGCCAATCAAATCACCGCCTGACTTGTGTACCAGGTAATCAGTCACACCCAGGCTATCTAAAGCCGTGCTTGTCTGGGCCAGTCTTCTGTGAAAACAGCTGGGAAGCGTGCCACGTCGACCCCGTTCCCGCGAAACGGCAGATAAAAGCGGCTGGAAAAGTTCAGCCGCCCTTTAAGTAGGCGATGGCACTTCTGGCGCTTGCAGGGAAGAAAGAGTGAGGGCCAGGAGGAGGCTTGGAGACGGAGCGGGCGAGCGTGCGGAGCGGCCGCGGTCACAGCGCAGCAGTTGGCTTTCAGCTGGGGCAGGGGAGGAATGTGGGACGGTTCCCACAGCATCTCCCAGCTTTGGGAACTTCTTCCCTTCCAGCGCCGCATGCGCCGCGCTGCCTCCGAGGGCACGGTCGGATGTTTGCTTGAGAAACAGCTGCGGTGGTTTAACAAGTTACTGCTTGATCAGCTATTTGTTCAAGCACCCCTCTGCCGAGGTGCAGTAACTGAATCCGTGGGCTTTTCCAGGCTGTTGCAGCGTGGAGGGGAGCAGGCTTTGCTTCAACTGTTTGCAGGTACGGACAGTTGTCACGCCTGAGCCGTGGGGGCAGAGATAAATAGTTAAGGGGCAGCGACTTTTTAAGCAGAGACAGCTGTCTCCCAAACGAATGTCTCACTGTGCCATAAAAGACACTCAACACCATTAAACATTGGGCTGTCAGCAATAATTACAGAACGTGTTCACACTGTTTAAAAAAGCAAAAACTACAGAGAGGAAGAAGAAGTGACATGAAAATTCAAATGTGAGGAAACTAAATAACTACACTTGGAAAAATAAAGTGTTGCTTATGTGACTAGAGGGAGTTGTTCCAAAAAACATGTGGTTTAGGAGCAAATTCTGCCAATGAACCTTTCACGTAGGAAGTCGGAATGATGAAGAGAAAAGCTGCCTGGCCCTTTTGCTGTTTGCCTCTTTCTTTCTCTTTCTGGGACTTGAAAAGCAGGCAATCATCTCCACTGCTGTTTTTTAATGCTGGTAGTTTAATGTACATAAAATAACGTCGGGCATATATAAACTCCCCTGCCTACTTCAGTGTACATATGGGAAATTGCAAGTTACATCTGCACTGTGGAAGCTGAACAGTCTGAAGTCCATCACTATATCTCATAGTCAATGAGAGAACACCTTCAGTAGAAGAGTCCTACTTTAGGCAACACATGACTTTTTACCTACTGTCGTCACAAATAATGTCTCCAAGGGCTCTCAGTCAAAGAAATGGATTTTAAAATGTGGGTTCTTGACTGGTTTATGCTAAGTGTTTGCTTTCATTGTAAAGTCAGCTTTGAGTTTCTTGATCCTTGTCATTTTGCCCTGTCTGTGTGATTCTTTACATTGATGGGAAGCTGTGATTGTAAAACCGTGGGCACTTGCAGTGGACACAGGAGGGGGTGTGCTGCTGCAAATGTATTCTGTTTAAATGATTAGATTTAAAACTGCTTCTGGCTCTCCAAAGAGAACATCTTTTTGATGCTCTACAGCATTCCAGTTCAGATAATAATGAAAAAAATAAAATTTGCAAAGATCTGTGTAAAATGTGGAAGGGCTATTCGTATCCCTTGGTTTACTGGCTTAAGTGGAAGCACTTCAGAAACACTTTTTGAGCCTTGAATTCTTGCATTTCTCTCAGCCCTTTGTGCAGCCATTTGGGACTGCAAAGCTTCTTGCCCAGCAGCCTGGTTTTGGCACCTCTGTCATGGGCTGACATGTTCCAGCTGGTTTTTAACACATTCACCTGAGCTTCAAGAAGACAACAGGTATTCGCTTTGGCCACACTGTGCCAGGTACCAGCACCAGGTACCCGCTCTCTCTGTACCAAACACCTGGAGTAGAGCAGCCATGCATTGGCAGGACTGGCAGTGCAAGCTGTTACAAATGCTTCTGGCATTAAACCCTACGTGGGTACCCGCCTATGCCTGCCAGTGCCCTGCAGCCTCCCATCATCTCTTGCAAATAGTGTTTAGACTCTCTCAGAAGGGCTCTTGGCTTCCCCTAAGCGCAGCAGCAAGGATTTGAGAACAAATCCTTGCTGCTGTTTGGAGCAGGATGTCTTGACTGGGAAATACAACCGAAGGCTTCATACAAACTGTCTAGAAAGTGGTAAAGCAGGTCATTAACCCATTTACAAAATCAATATATCACACAGGGAGCTGAACAAAACTTGGCAGCTCTGCCTATATCCCCTTTGCACCTGAAGGACTACCGACTGAAAAAATCAGAGCCCCTTCACTCTGCCCTTTGCAGTATACAGTAGCCATGGACCTCACCAGGATCTGCAGAGCAGGCCTTGCTCAGTAAAGTTAGCACTTGCAAATTTTTGTGCATAGAATGCCCAGCTGCAGGAAGATTTTTCTTTAATGGTACTGGAGTTTCACACAGGAGTTGTTTGATCTTCCTGAGCCCCTAGTGACATGGGTCCCAGAGCTCAGGGTTATATAGGGTCAGCCCTCCTGGTAGTTCCAGCCATGACAGAGACGTAAGAGAGGTAAATCTGTTATTAAATCTCAAGTATTTCATCTGCTTTCTTTTGTGTCAACCATACAGGATTAAAAAAACTACATCACAGGAGAACCCGTGTTTCACAAACGCCGTCATCGTTTTCTTGTGCAGAAGAGCTGGTTGAAATGTGGAGCTGGAAGAGCGCAACCCCCCGTTTGCTGCTTGGTAGGCTCCTCTTGGTATTAGGCACTGACGTTAAAGGATATGGCTTTCCTGCTGACTTCAGCGCGAGGTAGGGCTGTTTAAACAGTTTTCCCTGGCGTTGCTTTAGTCATATGCGTTTCCATGTGCAGCAGGGTTAGAAGACTCAGGCGCCCTTCCTGACTCTCCCCTTCACCCCTCCCCTGGCGTTTGAAAGCAGTGGCGGGGGGCAGCGAGGGGAAAAGGAAGACATTAGTACACAGCGAGAAGCTGAAACCAAAAGACTGGCCCGTGCAGCATGTTCCCACTTCTCGGGAACTGTGAGTCACACGCGTAAAACACATTTGTGCGCCGGTTGTGCGACTTGTCCCTAGAATACTTCAAACTTTTTATAGCTGCTCCCACTTGCTGCAGTGTCACCTGCTGGTGAGATCAAAGTATTCAATAGCACGCTCCCCCGCGACACGCTAAACAAAGTCACCGAAGCCCTTGAAAACTCCTACAGATGTTTCCTCTCTGAAGACAAAAGGATATTTTTCTCCCCTCCCTTCCTCCTTCACACCAAAGAACAAATCCTATGCCTCGCTGAGTTTGTACCACCTCAGATTAATTGGCACTAATGCAAATGTTCGTGGCTGTGTGGGGGATGTTGCTGAGAGCATAATGGTTGTCGTATTTGCTTGCATGTGGTTACTCCACTTCAGCTGCGTAATTCATTGCTTTATAAAGTGCTTTACAATGCACTACAGCACAGGAAGCTAATCATATGCCATAGCAGACAATACAGCAGAGATTCAGAGAGTTACTGCAGGTCTCCTAAGGCCCATGCCCTGAAGTCCCCAGTCCTTTTTCATCAAAAGTCCCCCTCAAGTGAGTGCCTATTTTGCCACCTGGAACAAACTCTTAGAACCGCCAGAATGTCTGGAGCTTTTCTGCTGGCTCCCTGTGGGATTCCCTTTCATTCCTTTTCGGTCTAATTCCTCTTCCCTTCACTCCCACCTCAAGTTTCTCTCCCTCTTTTTAGGCATCTTATTGGCAGAGTACTCCAGGCATAGCAGTATGAAGGATGTATGAGAGTTTCCATTCTGAGGGGGTTATTTTGAGTTGCTTATGTTTCTGGCTGCAATTTTAAGCATTTGATATCAAGCCCAGAAGCAATTTTTTAATTGGAAAGTGTAAGCTGAGATAGGTACAAGAACAAAGATTTCTTAAAAAGTGACACTTCCAACTGTATGATTTTGACAGTTCCCTTGGACAACTGGTGGATGTGGGGATGGATTGGTGTTTGGTTCTGAGGTATCGCTCGGCTCCTCTGGTGCAATTGCTTGTTACTGGCTGGTGGTCACAGAGTATTTTCTGTGTATGCAGACTCTGCTCTCTAGGTGCCAAACTACACTGGTACCGTGCTGTTGTTCGTAGCTTAGGAAATCTCTCTCTCTCATAAATAAGGCACTGAGAAAGAAAGGTGAGCTTCTCCACTGGAAAGTTACAATAGAAGAGCTGGCATGGAAGGAGGCAGTGAATTTGCCCAATTGGTTGCACGAGTTTTTGCCTTGGTCTAGTGTGCTGACCTAGCAGAAACTGAACCATGTAGAAGTTCATCATTTAATTTATTTTCTAAAAATGCACGAAATTCTATTAAAACCCCTACATGACAAGACTATCAAATTGCAGACACTCAAAGGCTAAGGAAATGACAAAATTGAACTTGCCTAGCCAGCCTTAATTCTGTTGCCTCGCTTGTATAGTTACAATAAAGTTTAATTAGATTGTCGCACATTATTTTGGGGAGGTGTTGGAGCCCGGCTCCCGCCTCATTCATTTTGCATGCTAATGCAGCGCAAGACAGTTTTTCATGAAACACTGAGGGCCAGAGTACCTCACTGCAGGGGCTGTGTGATGTGTCATAAATAATAAGATTGGTGATTGTAGCAGGCAGGAGCTGCATGGCACACTGTGAGTGTAGAATGGTAATGAAGAGTTCGGATAGGGACGGGGTAACCACTTGCTCCTTCACCCTGCCAGCCACCAACTGCTATTCCAGTCCTTCGAGTCCTCAGCTGAGGAATACCAAGCTGATACTCCCATACTGGCTGCCTCCCCAGCACACGTATATCCCCATGCTCCGATTGCCTGGGAACCGTTCAGCAGAAGATGTCGGGACGTTGTGTGTCCTAATTCAGAGACCAGTCCTGAGGGACACGCTGACCCTCTTAAGTGCCCTGTGGTAAATTACTGCTGTGGGAATGACAACTGCTCCACATCTCACTGGGTCCTTCACTTTAATAATTACAATCTTGCTGTGTGGTTCTTCAAAGTTAGAGAAGTTTCTTCATAGATAAACATGTTAAGGATGCCTTCTCTTTCCTTTCTCAGGCAGTGGTAAACGTGAAGTTCAGTTTCATGCAATAGAATTAGTTCATATTCAGGCAGTCATTACTGTTCCCAATGGATGAAAGGTTTATGGCCATTCATTTGAGGGGTGATGTGTCAGTCTTCCCCATTTGCAGTTAAGGCTGGCAATTGCTCCTCAGATAAAGATTCTGTATTTTCCCCAAAAATGCTATTCTGTTTATTTCTGATTGGTTTTAAGTTCTGGAGTGAGTTTTCCTTTTAGCTACAAATGTTGTTCTTTGAAATTGGAGTGAATGACAGTAGAACTTAAGCATAATAACAGAAGGCATCTCTGCTCCCGTAATTTCACTTGCCTCCTTACCATATTCTTCTGCAACTGTAGCAAAATGCTGAATCGCTTCAGTATCTCATCTTCAGAAAGCTAGAAAATATAGCCAAGGACGCTGAGCCGCACTGAAATGAGAAAGGGCTCCCAGAGCACTGAGAAATGTTCCAGTTCTTTTAGGTTCAGCCAGCCCTTTTCTGTTTGTTGCTTCAACTTATGTAAATTACTAGAGTTCAAGTAGATTTAATATTTATCATCCACGACAGGAAGGGTCAGCCCTCCTTTCTTCTACATTCCCTCTACTGGAAAAGTGTAGTTTTAGTAAAATGTCAGCATTTGTGATTTAAATATATTTCAGCAAGAATATTTGCAAATTGTTATTTCTGCTGTCCAAAGTGCCTCTTATTTTTTCTTTCTCAAATAGTAAGATCTAAGCAGTAAAGCAAGATGACTACAGTTGCTACATAACAAAGCTTAAAGTCTGTTTCCTTTTTTAAAGCTCTTAAGTTTCTTGAGAGTCTTTGGACAAATTGCTGAATAAGTTACATCACATTAACAATGGTGATCCGTGACTGCCTGGCAGGATCCCTCCATGGGATCGTCTTTCTAAGATGAGATCAATAGATGAAGTAGCAAAATTATTTACTTATTCATATTTATTATTTGTATACATCACCATTTGCACTATAAGAATGGGTACACCCCATTGTGCCACACGCTGAGCACGGTGAACTCCTGTGATTGTCTTTATTTCAGCATCAAGCTAGATGTGATATCAGTATAAGAGCCATACAAAAAACATGTCCTTGATTTGCTTCCAAAAGACCAGGTCTTGGATTGGCCTGGGACATGGTGGTTTCTCATACCAGCATTTTCTGGTAGCATCATCAGTTCCTACAGAATAGAGGGTTTTGCTTGAGCATTACACCATCCGGTTACAGAGATTGCATTTTTTATTAAGCAGGTTGAGCCCCACTCCACTGGTCCAATTTGTGAAAAGCACGTTTTATGCTATTCCACTCACTTTTCTGACCTCCCCTCTTCAGGATACCAGGCACTTGACTTTCTGTTGCTCTTTGCATCAAGTTCCAGAATATGTAGAGGGTATGGATGTCCATGCTTCCATCCACAACTTTTTAGTGGCATCCTTCAGCTACTCTCCCATGAGCAGGCTTTGTCCTGCTGTTCATTCCTCTGAGTCCTGGCTTCACAGAGGACTGCAGGACCCATTTCCTCAGCATCTTTTCCTGGTTTTTGCACTCTCACAGGTTATTCCCCAACTGACAAATCCTCCAGGGCTCTGCACTGACACTCACTCTGGGACAGAGCAGAAGTTCAGGAATGCATTTCTCACCCTGTATCAGCCTCCATTTTCTTCTGTCGGAGTAAGGCTCATGTAATCAAGACTTAATTTTTTTATTGCAAAATGGCAAGTGTGTTTATCCTATGGCTTACATTTTTGTGGTCTTTGTACAGTTTCACTGTTACTGAAAACCTTTTCTGGAGAAGACCTAGCTGTTATCATTTCAAACACTGCTGTGAAATCTCATGTATCGGTACGGTACATACCACTGAATTTTTTTGTTGTGTTGCCCATATCTCACTCCTTTGAAATGTGGCATGTAACTCACAGCCTGAGTCCTGATGCTGGGCCTTGCAGGCAGCTACCTGAGGATGAAACAATCTTCAAGTCAGAACATTTGGCATGGGGTGGGGGTCACAAAATGAGAGGCTGCAATAGTAAGCAGAGAGTGACTGGGCCAAAAGCAGGCCAAAAGCCATGCTAGATGTTCGACCAGGTATGGTCTAGCACTGTGGCCTTCTCACCCTTTGATACATGAGAGGACTTGGGGAATGTTATGCATTGAGAGAGAAGAAAACTGAGATGCCTCTCCAAGCCAAATACATAGTGCATCATTCTGACTTCTAGAAAAGTTAGTGGTGGGAAGGAAAATTTCACATTTCTTCCTCCCATTCAGCTCCTTAAAGCAACACATTAGGGCCTTATTACAAAAAGAGTATTCAAAAATCCATCATTTCCCTCGCTAACATTGTCTTTTGCTTTCTTGAGCTTTCTGTATTTTCATTTTGCTTGGACACTTCAGCTGCCCTCATCTCTTTCACTTTCAGTTTGGAGCCCCTCTCTGGCTCTCTTGCAGTGAGCTGAGTGCCAGGGTGTTTGCATTTCCAGGGCTGTGGAGGAAACGGTTACCTTAAAAACCAAAGAAAGCAGATGTTTTCTTCTCATAGGCGTCATACTGTACGAAAACTCCAGAGCGTGCAAAGAAATGAATATGAATGTACGTGTGCATTTGTCCCTCTCTGATCAGTCACAGCTTGTTGAGGGAAGGCTGTGCGTGAGGGAGAACCGATTGAGCTCAGTGCCACAGCTGGGCTGGCAAACTAGTGCCTGCAGGGGCAGCACGAGGGAAAGAATTAAAATCAATTGCAGACAAAATCTTATACTTCCTTTTTAACAGGCTGCAGCTGGAGAAGCCGGGGAAGGGAGTCAGTCAGAGGAGTGAGGAGAAGCACACACACAACTGCAGGGTGCAGGAGGGAACAGTATTTGGGATGGGGAAGCTTGAGGTTTGGGCTGAGGAAAACAGCAAAGGGTTATAGGTTTATTCCTGGTTGGGGTGTCAGAGACTGAGGACAGTGCTCTCATGATGAATGAAGAAGAGCAAAGTCTTCTGTCTCTTCCTAAGACTGTTTGGAGAAAGTGGAGGAGATGCAGAGAGCATGATGGCTAATATGAGGAGGAGGTACTGGTGTAGGAGAGAGGTTGGGAAAGACGCCATGCTTTGGGGCAGCTGAAGAAGAGGAATTTTGCGAGCAGGTTGCTCTAGTATGGTGAGACAGCAGGAAGGGAACTGTTGTCAGCAGTTGTATGTGGTTACCTCAAAAGCTGAGATGTGCTCTCCCTTTTGTTAGCAAGTGGTCCAAAGCATGACTTTCCTAAGACTGCACTCCTTTGAGCTGTAAGAATAGGAAGAATAAAACCAATCATATCATGGCTTTGAATAGCAACGGATCCATCCAACAGCCAAAAAAAGTACTGCCAATAAGAGCAACTAATTTATGAAGAATATACAGTATACCTTTGCAGAATGGCAGTCCCCCTTTCTCCCATCTCCTCCTGCTTTCCTTACTGCTAGCTGGGGACTACGGTCATCACATCTGAGCAGCCATTAGGTATGTACTGGTTTTGTGGAAGCAAATGCAAAATTTTACTGTGACTCCAAATTATTGGGGATCACCAAACACTTAACAAGTTTCCATGTTGGTGTTCAGTGTCCTCCAGGACCAGTGTTTTTTTCTCTGAACTGTGTGGGCAGGGCAGGGGAGACAGTGCAATTTTGCACAGCTTGTGTAGTGGCTAAAAAAACATCCAGCCCCCAAAATATGATCTGAATTTAATTCCCTCATTAAATGATGTGTGTAAGCGTAGATACTAAAAGTACTTTAGGTTAGATGTTACACATATCTGACCTGAGAAGTTAGCCAAAGTTCAGGGTGCTGCTACTATTTTGTTAGGAAAAGAGATGGATGAGACAGTCAGGTGGTCTTGATGAAATCTTGTATTATGACAAAGAATGCACAAGGAACTGCTCCTGTGAACCCATGGGAGATCAGGCAGGAGATAATCTCTTTACACACAGGGTCAGGTCTCTCTGCCCCAGCCTCTGCTCATCCAGATGCTTATTCTTTCCTGTTTTGTCAGACTAGTATTGGGGTCTTTTTTTGTCTTCCTCCTCAGCTTTTCTGGTCTTGCTGTTTCTGTCACGCACAATCCCTCACAACATAATTGCCTGTGAAACCTCTCTGTCCACATGTGTCTTTGTTTTAGAAGATGGCATGTAGTTATGTTTGGGGTGGAGATCATTATTGTTTCAAACATCTGGCTTCATAAAGAACCTTAATGGCTTCTCTGAATTTATTCTGAATGAAAGGATGAAGAGTTACGCCCACCATCTTCCACTAGCTTTTACCCAGCTCGTAGCAATAAAACAACTGGAAGCTGTATAACCTGTCAGGCTGCTTATTAAAGAAGATGTCAGGAGAGAACTATTAAACCTTTGTACTCGGAGGGAGACATGTGATGCCTGACCTATAGAGCAACTTGTGTTGCTGTGTTGGAAGAGCAAAATTCAGGAAACTCCTTGTCTTACAGAAAGGGGTAGAAGCTGTAGCTGGAGGAACAGAGAGACATTTCCCCCAGGGCAATGGCAAGGATTGCCCTGAAAGGGTTGTGTTGGTGTGACCTTGCCTGCACTCCTCCCTGGCAGCAGGCTGTGGGCGCAGGGCTCGGACGAAGCGGCCAGCATCATTCCTTCAGGGCTGTGGAGGTTTCAGGCAGGACCATAGCTCATGGCAGCTTGACCTCTCCCTGTGCACCATGGAGTCATGTGTAAATCACATCCCCTTGACCTGAGAGGTGATGACTTTGTGTGGTGTGAATCAATATATGTCCTGTAAGAGTGACTTTGAAATACGTATCTCTTTAATGTGTGTGCAGATGGGGAATTATATCATGTAAATGCTAATTTACACACAGTGGAGACACAAGTGAGTAGTAGTTAGTTCATCCCCTGACACCAGACGAGAGTCCTAGATAGAAAGTACATGAGATATGAAACAGATATAACACTTAACCTTAACTGGTGATGCATGTGAGAGAGACACCATTACTGCTTTGGTGGTGGTGGTAGAACAAGATGCTGAGTGGTGCTTCTGAAGGTTTGTGATACAGTGCTAACAGGGCACAAGTGTCAAGGACCTTGTACCTCAGCCATGGGAGCCCTTTTACTGGATGGAAATTAAAGAATAGGAAACGTAGGAAAGCTGCTGTGAGGAGCCAACTAAACTGAGATAAAAGATGATCGGTTCATGGGCGGCCATGGCCCTGCTTCTTATTTTCTTGCTGTAAGGCAGCGATGTGCTCCCCTGTGGAGCCTTAATTTCTGGTTGTTTGTATGGAGGGTCTTAGCGGTTTCTGCCAAGTTGTTCCCTCCAAAGTGGGACTGAGCCAATGGAAGAGAGCTGCTCAGCAGCATGCTATAGAAATGCATTATTCTTGACATTGTACAGCAGGGTTCCTGACAGGAAACAAACAGAAGGAGTGGTGCTCCATTAATAGGAAAAATGGGTAACGATATAGTTTTATAGGCCCTGTCATCCCTGGGTCTTACAGGATATTATAGAGAGAGGCATTAGGTAAAATTAGATAATGTGATGCAAGGATTATGGCCATTTTACAAACAAAAGGTTCACTGAAGAGTTAAGGCAGTGTTTTCAAAAGCCTTTCTCTGTGCTCAGTTTAGTATGTTCTTTAATCTTAATGGTTTGCTATTTGGAGAGGACCGGAAAGTGTGTGTGTCTGCATGTGTGTAAGTCCAGACTGTCTGGCAAACACATCAGCAACATGGGGCAATATGGGATTTGCCACTGGCATTTTATGCCCAACCCTCTTTTTCTGTAAAAGTCAAAATTTGCTCCTCTACAACTACTATTGAAGGCATGGCAGACTTGAATCAAATTTTAGTGTTGAAAAATC
The DNA here is from genome assembly GCA_033628505.1 of Tringa tobata. Classification (NCBI taxonomy): domain Eukaryota; kingdom Metazoa; phylum Chordata; class Aves; order Charadriiformes; family Scolopacidae; genus Tringa; species Tringa tobata. The sequence goes on along the minus strand of JAHREE010000095.1, from coordinate 2,307,691 downwards.
AGGCTGAAGTCACAGTAAACTTAGACCTCAAATGTGCCAACTGTGTTTGAGAGAAAAAAAAAAAAACAACCCAAAACATAAATGATGCCTTTTTCACTTCAGGGTGAAAGACAAGTACACTGCAATCAAAGGGAATGTAGCAGTTTTAGCCTCTCCACACCGCTGCCCTAAATGTAAATTGTACCACCTCCTAGATAGATACCACTTTTGATTTTGCCCAATCACTTGATATAAACATTGATCCATCCATGGCTGAGCATCTAATACTGTCCCTTGAACATCTTACTGTGATGTGGGATTACTCACTGTGTTGTAATTCAGAAGTGCGCCATTCTTTTGTGAATGTGTGAGTGTTCATGTTTGTTCCTGTGTTAAGCCCTCTGTGCATCAGGTTTACGACTCTAATGGTCTTCTCAAAAGAAACACCTCATCAAATGGAGCAAATTGAAAGAGTGCCCTCAGCTTTGGAATATTTTTATATTGCTCTGAACATTAGTTTTGCTATTTAAATTAACATTCTGTTGTGTTTTATTTTGTCCATAGTACAACAGAGACACATTCTGCAATTAAACCAGAATAGTTCATTATAGATGACACTAATAATTGAACAGAAACATTGGAAAATATCTCTTCTCCTTTATGTCAAAGTGTGCACAAAAAAAAAATTGTCAGAAGGTTAGACTGGATATAAAAAGTTACATTACAGTAAAGGAAGTGCATGAATCCTTAATCTGGATGATGGGAGAACGTTGCTGGCAGGAACAAAGGCCATTTCAGAGTCCCAAAGTCTAATGAGTGGTGAAAAAGAGTAGAAACTAAAAAAGGAGACTGCTTTTACTATAAACCTATGACAGTGCTATAGGTCTGGCTGAGATATTAGGCCAAGAGTTATAGGGACATTTAATCTTATGTCTGGGGCCAAAAGAGCTGAGGAATATTTATCGTTAGCACTCTTAGATCTAGGCTTCACCTCAGTATTTCTTTCTGATCCCATTCCTGGCAATTAATGTGTAAGAGAGGGACCACATTAATTTTCAGTCCAGAAATAAGTGGTACCTTTGTTCTAATATGTGTAACTTTGGTGCAGCTGGAAAGATAGGAGGGAGAAGGAGATTATCATAGGGACAAACTATTTTTGGAGGCAAGCTTTAAAATACTTTTTTTTCACTAAAGCTAAGAATCACTATTTAGGCCACATTCACATTCAGATATAAGACATAGTGTTTCTTCTGCAATTTAAAGTTACCATTTCTTTCTCTCTGCCCTCCTATGAACTCTCAGAAATTACCCACAGTAGATCCCAGTAAGAGGAAGGAAAATTAACCTGTACATTTTGCTTGAAGTGCCCACATTAAAAAAAAAAAGGCACAAAGGGATTACATCAGCCGAAATGTTGTTATGGGTAACATTTTCACAAATGCCCAGCTGGGATACCAGAAGCCTGGTAACAGCTCCTCTGCTTTTGAAGGTGTGATGTTTTGCATCCGTCTGTCCTGGAGGTATGTGGATGGCTTCCACTGATGTGAGCTGCAGCTGCACAGTGTAAATGAAGGTCTCCATAATTTATTTCTTACCTAATATTAACAGCTGCAGCCCCAAATTTACCCACAATGACTTTTTTTTCCTAAGACACAGAGTTTTTCGTGTATCGCTGCACAAATACTTTCACTGGAAATTTCAGGGATTTGGAAGCTGTTTCTGCCTCGGCCACCATCTTGGGCTATATGGGCAAGCTACGGCTCCCTTTAATGGGCATTGCAGTTATTTGCCTCCCAAAGATGTAATGAGGTGTGACCTGTGAATACCTGAGAAAGTATTTGGAGAGAAAAGGCTTCATATAAATGTAATTTAAAAAATATTATTATACTGGCCTTCAGAACACCTGAAATACGGGGAATTTGGTATGCAGTAAAATGAAAAATTAGAGGCAATAATTCACCACCAGGACTTCCCACTGATTCCAGGCTGCAATGGAGACAAGGCTTAGGCATCTTGCTATTGCACACTTAAATTTTAAACAGATTTTAAAAGGAAGTCTCGTGGTAGAAACGTCTGATCTGCTTTTTGTGATACCCTTGTGTGCAACTAATTGCAGATTTCGGAATTCCTTTTCCTGTCAGAGAATTTTCCAATGGCAGATCTCAAAGCTCTCCACAAAGTTGATGGCTCTTGTTCTGCAGATCAGGGAATGCCTTGGTTTTAAATGCAAAGCATCACCCAGGGATTCAGGGATCATCGATGGCTAGGAAGAGAGCTCCTGCCTCCAGAATCCCAGGGGAGCTCTACCCAGGAGACTGTTTTGCTCCTCTGAACAGGAATTTGAAAAACTCCCCAATTAGCATTTGCCTGAGCCCTGCTTCTCGCTCCTTTTCTACTTTCTTACAAGTGTTAATTTTGCTAACATTGTTCAATGATATCTTAAAAATATCTTTGGCACTGGAGGCATTTTTCACTTCACTGTTTTGTTGTCTTTCTCAAGTACTTGCAATGAGTCCTTTTCCTGAGATAACAGCCTTTCTGAGGTCTAATAGTTCAATTCCTAAATGTTGTGTCCCTTTTAAAAAACACACCAAAAAGAATACAAAATGCCATGTATGAAACAACATTTTGGAATATAAAGAAGCTTACATGGATTAGTATTCCATAATAACATGATTATTTCTCTCAAAACCAGTGCTACTTGTGTTGTTTCCTGTTTGAAATGTCCTGTTTTGCATTTTTTTTTAAATTTATGAAATAATTGGTTTTGCACAGCAATCTACAACAAAAATATTCAGAGACCCCTGTGCATTTCTGCCTGATCTGCTACATTTCCTCTCTCCAAAAGAAAAAGACCTTGGATATTTTAGATACAGCAGTCAGCATCCTTCAAAAGACAAACTTAAAAATTAGCTCTGATATGATATAACTAAAATGCTGATGGTTCAATTTTTTGCTATTCAGGCTTGATGATAGCTGAGATAAACCAGTTACACGACTAGAGCTTCTTTCAGGAACACATTTAAACACATGCTTAAATTTGGGCATGCATGTATGGTCTGAGATTTTTAATATTTTCCTAAATTAGATCTTTAGTTTCCTGGGAGTGTATACACAAGAGATTTCCCTCAGCAATACGGGTATTTCTCAGAGCACTGCCAGTCCAAAGGGGATGTGAGGCTAAAGTTTAGCGGGGGGGAGGGCCTCTCAATTCCAATTTCTTGAGGTTTTGCCTTAAGCGTAACTTTGCATCAGAAGGTTGCGTCTCCTTCACTCTGGCTTACTCTTGTTTGGTTTGGAAGATGTAGCTATGTATTTCCTTAAGTCTTTATTAATGTGGAGAAACATTCTTTTCATGCTCGTAAAAAACAGACGCATCCCAGCCAGGCCCAGAACATATGTGACTGGTTCCATCCTCTTTACAACATATTGCTGTGTGAAATAAGGAACATGAGACAATCATCACTTTCCAGTCTCTCCGGACTGCGATGCCAGATAGAAGGCATCCATCCATTTTTCCCTCATCCTTTTTTTAGTTTTTATTCTCCCATACTGATTAAATGTGAATAGCCATTTTATTGCCAATTCTCCTAGCTATGATTGTGCCTTCTTATGCTGTTAAATGAAATTAAATGAAAGTAGCAGAATCAGGCCCTTTGCTTGCCTGTAACTGGGCTGGAGGTTGAAATGCTTCGCCATTCCCTTTTTTTCTCTTGTCAATAAATAAGACACATAATTCTATCATTTAATAATTTTGATGCTGGGGTTTGATGGTGATGACATTCTAAGAATCCAGAAGGAATTAGTCATTTTGCAGTGCCAAAGCTCACTGTGCATGGGAGGGTGCTACTAGTGATGTGAAAAAAAAAACCACAACAAACCAGGCAGCAATATTTTTACGCCTTTTTTTTAATGCCTTTTTTGTTTTGCTTTAATATAATGTGGTATATTGGCTGTATATGATCATATCTCTGGCTACACAGGAAGAATGGACTCAGGTGTTCTTACAGGAAAAAACCTCTCTGTAAAGATTCATACTTTTTCTGTTTCACTTTTTCTGTTTCTCATTGTTAAAACAGAATCACACTTTAAAAAGCTTTGGACATACAGCTGCACATACATAAAAACCACACCTAGCTTGCATCCTTAATTTACCTTTGTAAATCACATTGTTATTTGCACATGTAGTTGCCCAGTTTACATATGCACCTATAGGGCTCTGCTTCTGCACCTTTAAAATAAATAGGAACTTTGCCATTGAATTTGGTGAGTACTGGATAAAATCCTGTATCTACAGATTAGACATCCAGTTTCTCATGCCTTTCGTGTCTCGTGATCTTGGAAATAAAAGTCCGATTTGGATGCACTCGGCAGCTGGATGCGTTATCCAATATTTGTCCCTGAATGAACAGTCATTCTCTTAACCAGGAGGAGATGTCTGGGTCTGGCTCACTGACAGTAAAGAGAAAAAAATTTTTACCTTTCCTTCATTGGTTCAAACCAGGAGTGATTGAATAAATTTAGTGAGACACATAAAATACGTTGAAAGTTGAAAGGAATTAGGTTTGAATTACAGGAATAGGACATGACTCTGAAGAGTCTGTTCTTTTTCCCTGCCTTTCTTCCTGATTTATTTACTGACTTCTGGGCAAACTTGTTTGCCATGTGGTGCAAGTCGAAATGAAACCGATGAATTTCCCTGACTGCTTGGGGTAGGTACCTACTGTCAGAAAATCTGCAGAACTTTTAGAATTAGCAGACACACAAAATGTTTATCTCACTTGTTAGCTTGGTAAAAGCCCACTGACTTTCTGAAATCACAGCAGCGAGCTGTAAATGATGTGTGAAATGAAAAGGCTTTGCTCACCCAGCAAACACAGAGAAAACACTGAGGAAGCTGTGCCATTCTGCCTGGGCCTGCTGGAAAGGAGGAAAACAGGTGTGATACAAGAAGAATTAAGCCCAGAATATACCAGAAAATACATCGTTTGATGTATTTTTTTATTTTTCTATGCATTTTTTTCCTTCCTGTCTTGTTCCGTTTCTTTTTGTACGGATAGCTGCATCGAGGACTGTGCAAAGCTGAGTGGTTCTGGTTTGTGTGACTTGCATGAAGTTTTAAATTTGAAATGATCATTGATTTCTGCATTGTGTTCCAGTCTCTTCTACTGCATCAGGCACTTTGTTTTGTTTCTGTCCACGTCTCTGTGTTTTGGTAGGAAACAGCTTCAGCAGGGAGCCTGTGATAGAAAAGCTGCCTAGGAAAACGCCTGCTGGTTCAAGGGCAGGATCATCTGTCCTTCCTGCCTTCAACCTGCTGAATTTCTGGGAAGGAAGGGGAAGCATATTGGGGTGGATTAGAAACTTGACTGAGACTCAAATCAAAGGATGGGCCACACTGTTAGGTTAGAGAGAGGCATACATTTTGAAGAGTGTACCCTGGCAGAGGAGCCAGATGCTGAATCCATTGTGCCTATCACCAACCCTAATGGGAAAAGGAAGAGAAAGGGAGAAAGGGGTAAGGTGAGAACTGTAGGCTCTCCTTACCACCGGCTGCTCGTGTGTGCTGACAGGGACCACACATCTCTGGCCCTCCCGAAGTTTACTCGGTTTCCAAACCATCTGCTATCCCTACCCTCCATACTTGTTGGCTTAACCCCACTGAACACATGTGGCCCTGCACATGCTGGAATAAAGAGACACAGACTGTTACGTGACTGCTTCATTTCAGCATTGATCCAGGACAGTATGAACACATCACTAGAGTAGGAGCTGCGGCTTGACACTGTGTGAGGGTGGTAGCAGAGCTTCTGGACGGGATCTAGCTTGCACTGCCCAATTCCAAGTGTGAGCAGAGCAGACGTGTGGCTGTCTCTCCATGTAAATCTACTTTAAATAGCGCCTTGTCAGGCACTGTAAGATTTCTAACCCTTTGCCTAAAGATGCTAAATAGCTATACCTGTCCCAGGATCCAAGATTTGAATTGGGACATTTTCATTATAATAGCTTTTATTTAAAAAAAAACCCCAAGATGCTCTGTTGCGATGGTTCCTAGCAGTACAGTTTACAATATTTTTTTTTCTGTGTTTTGGCTTGTTACTGTAAAATACTGTGACAGATGGAGCATCATCTGTCAACAATTCCTATCTGACACACAGTAGAAATTATTGCTATGATGAAATTATTGATCCTGTATCTTTACATTAAGGAGCAAGGAGGATCTTACACTAGACTGAATAAAATCAAAAGCAGTCTGGTTTAGAATCCAAAGAGGATTTTACTCGAGGAAGACCCTTAGTGACTGGAGGTGGAAAAGATTTTAGTCCTGGCAGACACAGCTATGTAAAAGCTAATTTCTCTAAGCTGCCTTACTGCTTTCTATGATATGTAAACTCTAGTATGGATGTATCCATGAATCTCTCATGTGTGTTTTTCGGGCAGATAAGAACTAAGGAAGATTTAGGACTTTTTTGTGTTCAGTGTCTTCTCTTTGCTGGGAGCCAACGTACTTCTCCACAGAAGATCTTAGAGTGAGGGGAGAGCCTGACTAGCCGGGCTTCTAGTCAGGAGAATTGTGAGACAAAAGCATCGTGAAAAACAATTAACAAAAAAGATTTGGGTTTCCAAGAGTTGGTTGGCACAGATAGGGATGTGGCACTAATGTGGCAGTAATTATAGTGCTAATGCCCTCTTATTAGTGCTTAAACCCAGGATGCCTCTGCGTTTTAATGACCAGTGGCTTTTATCACTGATTTGCTACATCATTTGCTAATACTCTTGCTGTAAGTAGTTACTCTGGAGAAACGAGAAAGGGCTAAGCTGACATGATAAGAAGGAAGGAAATGTGGGGATGTGGCTCTTACCAATGGTGGTCATTTTGCATAAATATGCCTCCTTAGGTTGACCCTAGTACTGGAGAGGACAGCTTGTCTGAGCACAGGAGAAGGCAGCCAGTGTCAGCTGGTAGGTAAAATGTCTTCTTGTTAGTATCCTGAAAGCATTAGAGAGTTGAGTGGGGAGACTCAGGCTGTTCTCCATTAATTTTTGCTCCATTAGTGTGATATTTAAGGGTTTGTACAGGTTATAGCTGAATGAGCCCATTCCCTAAAGCTACCTTGCCTAGTCCTTGTAAGAAGTGACCATTCTTATCCCTTCAGCAAATAGTGATGGGTTTTGGAGCTTTGTGGGATTATCCCCTAAGAAAATATGCTGCCTGAACATCTTCAGCCTTGAACTAAAGCACCTGTAAACCTTGATCTGAAAATCTTGACAACATGCTTTTCCTAGGGCATTTCTTATTTTGGCTTTTTGCTGGGTCAGAAATACAAAGAAATAATTAATTTTTCTCTGCTTCCTGGTTAAACTAGAAGGACACAGGCTGTTTACTTTTTACTGAAAAATGTTCAGCTACATTTGTGGACAGTGATTTGGATTGATTCTTATTTTTTTCCAAACCTGCCTGTCCATTTCCAACAGTGAAAGGGAAACACTGTTCATTAGGTGATTAAAAAAAGTTTAGAGTGGCTTGGAACTGCACTGAGGTGGATTTTCCTGCCAGAGAATCTATTAGTAAATGCTTTTATGGGACTCCTCACTCTTCCAGAGTGAATAAGTCGTGCATCCACAGTCTTGCAAAGCAATCATCTGTGAACTGTACATGAAGAAATGTAGGGGAAGCATGTGTGGTGTGTGTTCCAATGGGACTATTCCCTAGCCACCACTTGCTTTGGAAATTGTATTAAAAAATACAATTGTTGGTCATTAGGGTTAGCCTTGCAAAGCAGGCATGACAGCATTAGCAGGAAATGCTTCCTTGATTTCAATTATAATGCATAAATTATACTCTTCTTCTGTCTTATCCTTGCAACGCTCAACAACAGCATTTCCATCTCGGTCTGGGGAATAGGATTTTGCACATGGTATAACTTCCATTGCCTTAAATAAGGCCTCCCCGGATTTATCGCTGAGCACTCACAATCTTCATTATTACAGTTCAGCCAGCAGAAATTAGTTGTATTTAGATCCCAGTAGGCCACAGGATGCATGCAGCTTTGAGATTTGGCTTCCATTTAGCCTTGGGAAGAAGTCTTAAAGCTTGATGATTGAATTACAAGAACTACTCACACCCATCTGCCAACATTAGAGTAAAAAGTAGAGCTGTCCTGGGGTGTGCGAAGCAGGGAAAGGGAAAGATGGGACTAATCATTCCTTGTTACAAGACTGAAGCATCTATGGGAAAATCCATTTCCTCTGAGTTGCTTTCATCTGGCAAAATCACTGCATGAAAAAAGAGGTTGAGATAATTACATAGTGGAGGTCAGCTTATTATTTATAGTGGTTTATTCATGAAGCACAAGTACATAGCTTGCTGATCTTGTTGTCCACACATGTGAGACTTTATCTGCCTTTATCTGAAGGATTTATAGTATTTCTGTGGCTGGCTTGGGTAGCAAGAGCTGTGAAGCCTCCTTGAGCATGGGCTTCAGCCATGCAAATATGCATGTAGGGTCCTCGATGGGCTTGCGTAACCCTCTCGTGCTCTTGGAAAGTCACTTTGCTTAGTACCCTGACCAGTTACTTCTCTCTTTGCTATGATCCTACCTCCAGTGATGGTGTAAAACCAGCTCAAAGGTATTAATGAGCATCAACTGTCTAGTTTTTCAATTTATTGTGTAAAATCAGTATTTTACACTTTCGTATTGAAATATTTCTCTGTGTGTGTGTGTGTATGCGTTTGCATTAAAGGGTTGTGCTGCCTTGCCTGTGTTTACCACATATCTGCTTGGTTAATATATCTCAGTTGAAATGCCTGTGCGAATGAAAAGAGAAGTTTCTTGATGTTGTCTCTAAAGAAGGCTAAAATTATAGCGCCAGAAAGAGAATTTAGAGTGTTCAAAATGGCAAGAAAAACTGATCTGATGTTGAAAAAATACAAGACCGTGAGTTTTCTTCCAAAGAAGAAAACCACTTACCACTTAGAAATCTGCGATTCACATATTTTAACTATATCATTAATTGGAATTGTTCCATATTTATGTCTTAATCAGTTCTTTCCTTCTCCTCAGAGGAAGAAGCAGTTTTCGAAATTTGGTCCTGAACTTTTGAAAGCCTTTATGTGCATTATAGAAACAGCTAATCCAGAGAAAACTGTTGCTTGCTTTTCTGTTTCCATGTGTTCGTGGTTTCAAGATTGGAGGAAACGCACCTAGTGAAACATTAGCACTGAAAGCTTTACACAGTGGAATATTGACTTCAAATAATTTTAAGCTCTAGCATGAATAAAAAAGTTGTTTTCAAGGATAAATACTTGAAAGTTCATATTATGAATTTACCTTCTTGTTAACTCAGATAATAGAGACAAGTATTCCTTGTGATCATGAAAGAATAGGAGGCAGAGTATTCCTTTTAGATTTTAGAAGGCCAGAAAGCTTAATTGTGCCATGCCATCGAACAGGTGCTGACCTGTAAGTCAAGGATTGTCATGACTGAAACATTTGAATGCTGAAATAACCCAAACTGGCTTTTCATCCCCATTCTTCATAGGCGGGCAGCCCCGTTTGAATTGGTTTTGTCTGCAAGCATCTGTCTTTATGTCCTTTTGCTACAGAAAAGAAGGAAGTATATGGTGTGTTCAAGGAGCATGTTAACTACTGTATGATGTTCTAGACCTTGTACAGACTGAGGAAAATTTTTTCAATATTTTACATTCAAAAGGCACCTTCTGTTTGTCTCAGCTCACTATGAAAACATGAACTCTGAATTAAGAAGCAGCACTATTATTATACCCAGCCTACTGGTGGGTAAACTAAGGCAGTAAATACTGTGAAATCATGATCTCAGCTAGGAACAAAATCCAGGAACAAGAAAAAGTCTTCTGTGCTTAGAAGACCAGAAATATTTCCCATTGCCCATTCCATTGTATCAACTGAATATATAAGAGTGCAGCATTTTTCTTCCCTTCACAATTTCTGATGCGGTAGACAAATGAGTAACATGTGTGTCATAAAACAAGTTTAAACCTTATTTAAAAAAAATAAATAGTTGAGCAGTAACTTCATGTCAGGATTTGAAGATGTGAGTGACTGGGTCTGGGAATCTATTTTGTATCCCAAGTCCACACAAAACCTTCCCCATGTGCGCAAAACAATTGGGGGCTTCTCCTTATCACCGCTTTCTTGCAGTTGTTCCATCAAGCTCCCACTTGATGGCTACAATTGGTGTGACAAAGGGTGAAGTTATTCTACATTGTGTGCTACTATTTACAAGTGGCTTGGGATATGACTTTGCACTTGAATGTTCTGTGTGCGCCTTCAGCTAATAAGCAAGTGTTTGGCTCTTAGAGGTCTTAATGCTTTTCACAACCAGCGACCATAAGTAATGGTCACTGATGCACAGAATCCAACTGTTTGCTCGGCTGTTTCCTTTTATTATGAACATTGTATTTTTCATTCTGACTATGCAGAGCATCTTTATGATTTCCAGTGCGCCTTGTTAGTCTAGGAGCAAAAGTGTTATGGAGTAAACATGCATGTTGGAGACCCCAGGGCAGAGATATCCCCATACCCACATCCCTCCTCTTGGAAACATAGAGAGCAAGTCCAGCAATGCCATAGTTGCATGTTGCCTGGAATTGAGGTGACCTGCTGTTCCACTCTTTTTGAACTTTTTTTCTGCAAGTACTGGGTTAGATCAAGCCTGTAAACAAGACACAGTATCTTACAGAAAAAGGCTGTGGCTATCTTGAAAATTATATGGGCAGATGAAATATTGCTCTGTATCTTTCAATAATGGGACTGTGCTGTTTATTCACTTCACCCATCATCATGAAGCCTCATTCCTAAAACAGCAATACTCCTCTTCCTTATTTCTTAACATTGCGGCATTATTCTAAGTTTTATAATATCTCCCACCATTGCAGTCATTCAGAATTCATGTGCTTTTGCCCACAATACACAGAATGGAAGACCTGGAATGAAAATGTAATTAAATCGTATGCAAATAAAAAATGCTGCAGCCGACTTCATAAGAAGGAGACTGTCATATCAAATACCGTATTGTATTTGATTTCAATATTAACTGATAGGATTAGCAGAGATGAAATTTACCTTAGAAAGGTGAGCCTGCCTAGAGTCACTGGTGAGAGGATTTCAGTGGTTTTGCAGGTTTTGCACCCAGGAGTTTTTTTGGTTCTTTATCTTGGTGGAAAGAGAGCCATTTCGTGGCAGCTGAAGGTTTAACTGCCCTGCTGATGCCATACCTGTGTTTCCATCCAGCCTGGTCCAGAGGGTTGCCTGGTGTCTCAATACGGTTGAGGGGACATGTCAGCCTGCTGTCTCTCCCACTGTATGGGTGGGCAGCCCATGGAGATTGTGTGCCCCAAAACTTGGCTGCTGCCTGGGAGCTGCTGGCTGCTGTGTACACTGGTGCAATTTTAGGGCATCCTTTTCCTGCACCAATGCTGTACCCTGTAGATAAGGAACAGAGAAGGCACAAAACATCTCTCTCCTCTCTCAGTGTTCGTCCTTGTGGACGGACCATTTCTTCTGTTGTCATCTTGCTTGAATTTGTCTTTTACAAGGCCCTGAGAACACATGATATGGCTTACGAGCCCCTTGCACCTCATGTACAGGTCTGCACACTGTGACCCCATTTGGCCTTGTGGCACCTGGCTTTTCTGTCCCTGTGAGAGCACCAAGCCTGGCCCCGTGGGACAGGGACCTCTCAGCCTGTGCCATCTCCTGGTGCTGCCGCGCTCTCAGCCTTTACACCCTGGCTCAGGGCACGCTCTTCTGACCTGCTGCGTCCATAAACACTTGAGTGGCTTTGCCTTCTGTGTGAAGTGCCTTGGGAGCCTGGTATTAAAGGTGCTAGAGAAATGTAGGTTTGATTTAATTTGGTTTGATTTACAGTTTGAAAAATGAAAATCTTTCCGCAAAGCTAAGACCCCAGTACAATTACTCCAGCTTGCTTCTGCTGCTTGCAAAGCTACTTGCATTCCTTTTTGGATCACTGGGGATTTCCTTGACACATTTACACTCCTGTTCTCAATAACTCCATACCCAGCCTCATGCTGACGCTTTCTCGCTTTCTCTCTTTTCTTATTTATTAAAATTACCTGCTCCACAGGTATTAAACATAACCAAGCCGTGCAGAATAGAGGCCAGTAATAAAAACATAGACGACTACGTTTTCCCCCGTTATGATCTACGACGGGCACTTACTCCTTTAAAAAACTGCTACACCTTCAGAGCCTGGAGATCTGAAGACCCCAAGCATCAGAGGTTTAAAAAAAGAAATGCAGAAATTTCCTTTCAAATCCCTGTATTTCCCAAATTTTCTATCCTTATTTTTGTACTACAGTATCACTCTGCTTGATTCTGGGATCCTATACTGGCAGGCACTCTACAAACCTGCAGGAGTTGCCCCAGAAACCACACACTTCAGCAGGTAAAAAGTTGACAAGAAAACAGAAGTACAAGAGAGGTGAAGTGATTTGTTCAAGGCCACAGAGCAGCTCACTGGCAGGGCTCACCATGGAAGACAGGCTTTCTGGTGCCGTATTCACTACAGTTACCTGCCTCTAAATCTCTGAATTCATCTTTTAATCCTTTGGTATTCATGAAGATTAAAAAAAATTACTTTACTGGACTTGAGGAAACCAGATGGTCCCTGAAGTGGAAAATATCAAAGAACACGACCATCACTTGTAAAATGAAGTTGGCTTAGTTAATGTATTCCTAGCAGCTCATACCTCTGCAAAGAAATACAGTAACCCTGATTCCCTTGCCAGTGTTTCCTAATGTGTGACAGACTTACGGTGAAGGATAGGAGAAAAATGGGAATGATTGTACTCCTTACCGCAAAGATTTGCCAGTGCGTGATATATAGTAAGAAAAGGTGAAACTGCACCCCAACCCTGACAGGTTGAGCACAACTTTGGAATTAAAACAAAGAAGTTGTGTCGTGGGTTTGAACAGTGGAGAAGTGTTTTGGGGCAGAATATGACCTCTTGGTGGTATAGTAACCAGAATAAAAAGCTCAATAATTAATCTTGCAAAAATGGGGTGCAGTTTTGGCACAGGCAGTTTTTCAGCAGAGGCACTGCACTTCCCAGTGCTGTAAACTCACCCCTTCTCTGCCGGCTGATATAAACTAACGAGGCAGAAAGGTACAGCACACGATGTAATAGAGGACTGAGCTGGGTCATCCTTAGATGACACTGACACTGCTTTGAAAGAGTCACTTTGGGAGGGATTCGTCTCATCTGGCTTGTAACTGGCATCAAATCCAGGCTTGTGGTCTGAGGCCCCTCTACAGTGGCAGGGGGACTTTGTGGAGACAGAGCCCCTTCAGAGGGCGATTCATCCCGCCTGCCTCAGGTATCCATCTTAGGAAGGGATGAATCCCTCTCTGGAGGGATCCCTTGCTCTCCGCTGAGTATAAAGGGAGCCTGGATGACTAGTTCTCTCTTCGAGCTGCCTGGGCTTCCAGGGAGTTACAACTAGGGGAGATCAGTCCCATATCTTCCTGTCCTCCTTCATGTTGCCATCAGAAATGGTAAAACTTGCCAGGGACAGCCTGACAGTCTGCACTAGTAAGTATTGCACACTCCAAGTTTTAGGAGTATGTCCTACGTCCCACTCCCAAGTGCCTCTGGAACGCTTTTGGTTCATTCCTGTTGCATCTGTGGGATTCTTTACAGCTTCGAGGCAGGCTTCTAGGTGGAGGAATATTTTTTTGTGTCAAAACATGATTTCTTGGGGAAACATAAAGAGGACACAGCTGCAACAAAATGGAGAGACAGGTGGGGATGTCTATTGATATTTTTAAAAACTGCAGATGTATGTATGTGTGTACATAGAGCTGCTCAGGTATGCATGGAATCCATGCCAGGATGCATGGATTAATCAAAACCTACACTTTTCAGAACACAAGCTGAGTTGTACTTGGTTTGATGTTATATTTGTAACTAACCCTATAGTGGTTCTTTTTTTTTGTACTTGGGAAATTTCAAATGTGATATTCGTCTTTGTTTGGAATGAAGGCAGGTTTTTGGAACAGAATAATTTCCTGCAAAAGAAAATTTGGACTCTCAAAGGCTCCAAAACTCATGTCGATAGTTTTATCCTGCTGCTCTATTTTTAGTGTGCTATTTATCTTCCTTCTCTGTACGCTGTGCATGGCAGGGTCCCATCCTCTTGTCATGCACGTGTCAGGGGAGCCTTGGTTCTGACTGGGAGCTGCAGATACCATCCCATTAAATTTAATAAACAGGAGCAGTGGAGGTTCCTGGAGAGGCTATGATAAACATTTGACCAAACTTATTCTGTTTTAAATTGTGTCAGCCTTCAAAAAACAGTGTCTTCACTATCTCATCCCTCATGCCTTTCTATCATGTCTCTGTCATGTGCTGAAGTTACCCATTTGCCTCTCAGCTCACTTTCCTCCCCTTGTCACACTTACAAGGTGGCTGACACCTTTTCTTGTCCTTCACCGACTGACGGCTCCTAAACCAGGCCTGGCTTTCTGTCTTTCTCCCTGGGGAGAACCGCCAGGTTCTCAGAGCGTGCATGGGGATACAGGCATCTTCTGCTTTGCAAGTGCTGAGTGGTGTCAGGCAGGTGTAGTGACTCAGAAATAGCCTCTTCAAAAAGAAAATATGCATTGTTCTTATTATTTTATTCAAAAAGGAAAATACACATTTTTCTACAGTTTATAAAAGCATGGTTTTTGTAAAAGCAATAGCGGTCTGTGTGTATGGTCCCGCTCCTTAACCTTTAATCTTCCCTTCCAGTTTTTTGGAGGTTCTCCTCCACCCCACCTTGGGAAGCATTCTCTCCCTGCTTCCACGTATTTCCTCACCTGCCAAGGAGCTGCATGTGACAGTACATGAGCAATCCTCCTGATGACATCCACTCTCCCCTGCTGTACTCCAGACTCAGGATCCTGCAGTGATTTAGCATCTTTGTTTCTAAGCTTAGCTTAGGAAAGATTAAATTGTTCTTAGTGTGAAGACAGCCAGTCTCCAGCAAAGACTTTTTTTCTTTTTTTTTTTTCTTTTTTCCCCAGGACTCTTATGTTTGTTACTGTTTAGCCTTTCCTGGTTGCTTCTTTTAACAAGCTGTTTGACTTTGCTGGATGCATTGAGGCAGGAGAATGTGAGCTTCCTGGATGCACGAGACTTACTAAAAACGTATGCAGTTTTTAGTAAGTAATCTCCTCTCCTGGGGCTAACGGCTGGAAAACCAGGAGACGCCTCCCTTGCAAAGTGAGTTGTGGTAGGTTCATCATTTCAGATGTTCTCTTGCAACAAACCCTAGTCTCTCCCTCTTGCCAACTTCTCTTGGAGCTTTCACTTTTCAGCTTAGTCCCCTATTTTTTCAGGTAGTAGCAATACTGACTCCACCTGTTGGAAATCCCATATACAGGGAAGGGAATCTCCTTCTGCTGGAGCCACTTTCCCATAAATTCACCCATAGTCTCCTCCTCATCCTCTCCTTTCCACACTGACCGTTTCTGCCCCTGAAACCTTCTGACCTGAGAGGGGCCTGAAGGAGGCAAGTTACGATGGGATACCCACACTGGAAAACTGGTAAGAGGTTGTATCTGCCACAGTTTTGAAGTCAAGACAGCA
Organism: Tringa tobata; assembly: GCA_033628505.1. Taxonomy (NCBI): domain Eukaryota; kingdom Metazoa; phylum Chordata; class Aves; order Charadriiformes; family Scolopacidae; genus Tringa; species Tringa tobata. The sequence continues at coordinate 2,292,078 of JAHREE010000095.1, read as the reverse complement.
GTGCCTTTGCTGTTGCAGGAGGAGTTTGTAAAAGCTAAGATAAGCCACATTTATGGAGGTCTCCTTCCCCTGGGAGGACCTTGTACCCAGGCTGCCTTGGGTTTTCAAACTGCCTGAAAGAAGTCTCTGAAGAAGCCAGTGGTGGGTGAGAGAAGATATGATGTGAGGCAGAAAGAAGAGGGGGTCTAAATTATTCCCCTCTGAATGAGATATCAAACAGACCTGAAGCAGCAGCTGAGACTTTGGAGAAACCAGTAAAATGTATTGTTCCTTCTCCCAAGGAAAAAAAAAAAAGTGAAAAAAAATCAAGGGCAGCAAAACATTTCCTTTGCTTTGCATATTACAAAAGGCACCAAATGTAGAAAAGAAGAGGAGCAAGTAGGCTGATAAGAGATTTCATTTCATCCCCCTCAGGGTGCCAACTTACCAGTGGTAACCTCGTGGTCTGCTGATGTCATTCGCACAAAGCAGTTACTTCTGAAGAGACAGGTTTCCTCAGATTTTACCATCTGAGGAAAAAATAGAGGAAAAAATTGTTTGAAAGGGAAAAAAATGTTAAGGTGTCTGTGTTTTACCAAAAGCCTTTGTAGGAGGTTATTAACTTCAAAAGAAAACTAAATTTATCATAACTTCTCTCCCCCCTCCCTGTGTTTCTGAAAAGAGCACTTGCTGTGATTGTCTGAGCCATTAAGGGCTCCTGGAAGGGCGACCAAGTCCTGCGCTCCTATGTCTGTGTGCTTACTGATTTATAAACCTCTCTGTAGGTAGAAAGAAGAAGGTGAAATTTCCCCTTTGGTGGCAGATGGGCTCCAAAGACTAGAATACAATTATTATGCAGACTCTCAACACGTACAAAATGGGAAGAAAAATCTACCTCTAAGATCTGTACGAGGGATACTTTCTTCTCAAGCTCTCAAGGGAGCAGAGACTTCATCACCCCAAACTTTTTCTTCTTTTTGAATAATGATTCCTGGAAAGAAAGACACGGTTTAAAAGTATTTTCCAGAGGTGAGCCATGGATGCCACCTGTTCATTTTGATTGTTAGCCCAGGATCCACACAAACCTGCTGCACTATCCATGTACCTGAGTGACATTTTGAAGAAAAACTTTAAAGTGTCTGTGCTGTGGGACTGGCAGAGGGGAGATTTGTGTTTTCTCTCGCATTGTGCTAAAACCTGTAATCTGAAGGAGACAGGAAGGTAGCTGAACTGCTCACGCCGTTGCTGGTGCAAGAGAGCTAATCTGGCATGAAGCAGAAGGTGGAAGATTTTATAAAAAGCTCCTGCCATGTGGTAGTGGTTTCTGGTGCCCAAACACGCATTTCCTATCAGTGTGACATGTGCTGGCTTTATCTTCAAGGAAACCTTCTCCTCCCGAGCAGGTCTGCTTGCTGCTCCCATCTATATGAACCTGATCCTTACGTTCCCTGGCAATGCCACGGTTTGGCAAAGCTCACCTCTTCTCCTCCCAGCCCTTTTGCAGCAGGTAGGCTTGTATTTGGTGGCCAGTGACCTTCTCGGGAGGCGCAGGTTTAAGATCACCCAGGCAGTGCCGAGCGGCTCTGATGGAAACAGTGCTGGGTTCCCTGCTGGCAGGGGGGCAGGTTGTCCCTCTCCTTCTGCTCGGGCAGACTCATCTGGATGCTGTCGGCGAGGTTGGGTTTGGTGCTGTACAGCCCCCGCGGTACGAGGTGAAACTTCAGGCAGTTTCAGGGCTCAGCTGTGCCCGACCTGGCGAGCGTGGGGTGGGAAAATTCGGGAAGCTTTTCCTAGGGACAGGGGCGTTTCAGCTTGGACGCGTGGCTGCCAGCCAGCGCCGTGAGCACCGCCAGCTACTCAGGAGAGGACTTGCAAGGGCAGGAGACCAAACTGGCTGGGGCTGGTGGGAAGCAGGTCCCGTGGTGGCCAGGGGGGATGGTAGGGTAGCTGCTGTGCTGCTCGCCCCCCGTGGGCACCCTGCAAGGGGCAGGGGGACAGTGGGGGGAGTGTGGAAAGCAAAATAAACTCTGTGCACTGGTTTGTGCTCACCCCAACTCCAGCGTGCACCCCAGGTAATTCCAGCGGTGTTGCTGGATGGGTACCGGTGCAACTGGCAGCACAGCTGGACTCAGTGTTTTTTGTGCCACTGAAATAATAGCAGTGCTTAGGAAATGGGTAGTTAAAAAGCCCACATATCCCTGAAGTAACCTTAGCTGCAAAATAAGTCACTTAATTAGCATACAGTAGATACTTATTGTTAAGTGAGAATGCCATCCCCTCCTGCAGGGATTTGAGTTAAACATGATGATTGATAAATTGTTATATTCACACAGTGTCACTCAGTGATATAATCATGGCTTTTGTAAATATTTAGTCAAGAGAGCAATCCAGCTGTTCCCAGCCAGGTTTCATCCAGTGTCAGCCAATGTTCAGTGCTGCTGATTTATTTCATGTGTTGCTTAAGCCTTGAGTAAGATCACATTTTTATGAGTCTCGAAATACCTATGGTAATAAATAGTGAGAGTGCCGGAGCTAATGACAACAGCAGAAATAATTATACGGAAAGATATTGCCCAGGGTCCAGAATATGGCCAAGTACTTAACTATTTGTAGTTTTTCGGGACAACTGCTTAGCAGCTTTTGTCTAGATTTACAGCAAGGCAGCCCTCACCAGATGCCATTGGAAAGGGAAGCCAAACAGGAACCATTTTTCAGAAGGACGCTGGCATCTCCCAAAGCTTGACTTAGCTGTTGACAGAGGGCTGAAGTTTAAAGCAGTGTTGGGAAAGGAATTGAAATCCTGTTTTCCAAAGGATTTCAAGATTTTGAAATTTACCTTAGGTTCGATTTAGAATGAAAGTCCCAAACTTTGAAATTCCTCCTGACAAAAGAGGGTTCTAGGAAGGATTCACTCTGACTAAACTGTGCTGGTTTTGCGTGGTTCTAGAATGTAACATATACAAACATATTTAAAAGGAGAAGTAATTTTAAAATAAGAAGTCATTTTAAGGTGAAACCCTGACACTGTTAGCCCTGAAAGTGTCCAGGTCTGACATATTCACAGTGTTCGAGCCTTCTTGTGTTTTTGCCCTAAAACACTTTTCTGCAAAATTTTGTGAGGCGTTTCGGTTTTAATGAATCTACATTTTCTGGTTTCTGTTCTCTGACCGTGTTCTTGTTTGAAGAAACACCCATGCAACTTTTCCTCACTCATCTGTCTCGCTTTTATTTTGGGAACTCTTCAGGAATAGCTTTTGTTCTCATGTCAGTTCTTTGTTGAGGAACTGTCTGTCGTGATGTCCTACCCCCAAGACTTGGAAGTGATTCATAAAAAAAGAAAGTTTAAAAAAGATGACACCCAGTTTGGGTTGCATTGCGTATTTGAGATAGCATGCTTCACCCACAGGACAAGATGGTAGTTGCTGAATTTAACTTATTCTCAGTAAAGCACCTCTTCAGTGACCCATATAGACACCTCTTACTGACAGCAGAGGAACAAATTATCTTTACTGCCAAAGTTTTATTTGCAGAAAATTCAGCTTTTTGTTCCCTCTTTGCAATTTATGTTCTTTCCCGTTCAGAAGCAGGTCATAATTACAGGGTGTTTCTAATTTTCCAGAGAACGTGGATGTTTCGAAAAGAAATACAGTATTAATAGCAGCGGGGTAAGTGTCTACAGGAAGGTAAACTTAGATCAATACCCGCACAGCCTTTTGCTAACTTGGATCTTAAAGCAGGGGAGGGGGACGACACACTCCAGGAAGGGAAGCAGAGTCTAGGAGGTGCCTGAAAGCAACTGTAGCTCACTGACAGAATGAGGTGAGGTCGTCCTACGGCACCGCAGACGGAGTGAAGCAGAGACTTTTTATTCGTTGAGTGCATGGAAACATCTGAGGCAAAGGAAAAGCTATTTCAAATGGGCATTAGCATGCCTGTTGGCACTCTCAGGCTGATATCAAGGGCGCCCTTGAGCTCAGAGCCAAGTGGAGGTACACCCCTTGAGAACCCGAGGTGACAAAGTGCAGGTGGAAATGCTGTTCAAATGTATATTTAATGGACATGGGGATAAGCTGTGCTCCAGCCAGTGAAGGTAAGAAAAAAAAAAAGCGCACAAAACCCCTCTAACAATATCTCATGGTCGATAGCACTAATGGGAAGTAGAACTTCGAAGCCAATAGAATTGCTGTAAAGCCAACAAATTCAACTGCAGAAATGAGTGGATGACTAGCAATTTTTAAACCCACTGCCCAGTGGGTCATGTGTGTTACCCTTTGTGCCCGAAGCGTAGGGGAGGCAGAGCAATTACAGCCGCCTGCTACAGAGTCCAGCTTAGGTTGTGTGTTTTAGATTTGTTTGTTTTTTCCCTCTAGGTCTTCATTCTGATTTTTGTGGTGGCTAAAGGGGAGTTTTTCAAATCAGTACTGAAGTAGAAATTTCTATTCTGCCATTTTCTGGCAATAATCATAATTTTCCAGTAATGAAAGCGACAGGGAGAATACTTCAAACTGTCATTGTCAGCAAATATATTTAAAATGCTAATGTTAGTTGCCTTAGCCATATTTATTTGGTTCTTATGAAGACCCCTTCATGCAGTTGCAGAAATTTCTGGGTATTATAAATCAGTTCTTGCTTTAGAATCTGAGAGTTTGGGTTCTATGGTTTGCTCTTTCTTATTCCCATCCAGCCGTGATGCGAAGTCTTCCCACTCACTTGGTTTTTGCGGGCTAATATTTACCAAGGCTGGCATTCATCTCACCCAACCGTAGTTATTCAAAAATTACGTGGTTATCTGAACGAGTTGTCTGGGCCGCCTCTGTAGTCAGCGGTGAGACTCGGGCAGGGTGATTCATTCCATCCTCCCAGGTATCACCCTCTGGAGGTGCCTGAGCCTCCACAGGGAGACAGATGGCTAAGGTTAGGTGAGGTGAACCTCAACCCCAGTGCTCAGCAATAACTGCTTGGCGTGTGCCCAGGACACCTGGGGTTCCCTGGGGAAATCACCCATCCTAATGCTAGTTAGAACTCGCACCTTTTAGCATCCAGAATTAAAGGAGTTCTTGTGCTTTCTTTTGGTCCAGTGTACTTGTAAGTTTTGTGTGTGATAGAGAAGACTTTGCCCTATGTTTGACCTACGTACTTACACACAAATACAGCCTTAAATTACATATTCAATATTTTTATACATCTGCAGTCTGTGTGAACATGCACATATTTTCTGCATAATAATATTCAAATATGGTTCTCTATGATATTTTATTATTAAAGTGCTGGCAATATGCTCAAAGCTTTACAAAATACAGATAAAGGCAATTCCTGTCAGAAGGTGGTTGTAACAAAGATGAACATTAGATTCATAGGGAGTGAGAGACCAGAAGGTTCTGGCTTCGCTGTTTGTTTTTTAGCCTCATTTCCTTAGAAAATGAGGCTTCTGTGTTGCACTCTGGGTGAGGTGAGGTGTGTAGCCGTCCTCTCAGTGACTTTTGGACCGGTTGGGCAGCTTCAGCCAAATATAACCAAAGAGCAGGTAGTATCAAGAGACAAAGCTCTCTGAAAAAAGGCAGCTGTTTAGAAGAGAGCGTGCCCTTGCTGAGGAACAGGTACAGTGCGAGCCAGTACTGGGTGCTAGGGGAACTACACAGGAATCCTATGCAGAAATCCAAGTGTGGGAAGAGCATCACCTTTATCTCTCACTCTTCCTTAAGAAGGGAAGATTTTAAGGGAAGGGAAGATTCTCCCAACCACGGGGACGATGCTCAGTAACTGGATGAAGGGGAGGTGGAAGGCAGAAACAAGAGATGAAGCTGAGGGTTGATAGAATGAAAGTGTGAAAATGAAGAGGAATTTAGTATTCCTACAGGACTGTACCATTTTCCATGTGCAGAAATACCTACTAATTCTATTCCATACTACAATAAAATTAAAAATATTTTTTCTTAGGTATTGTGTTCTTGGCTGGTCTTAGCTGGTGAGGGCATCTCTGATTAGCTGTACATTGTGGATTTCTACCTTGTGCTCTGGGACAGATCTCAGTGGCTTTGTAGGAAGAAGTAAACCACCCTCATCTGCTCTGACATTGTTTTCAAGGTACAGTATTATCAGCTTTTGAGAAGAGCTGCTAGATATGACTGTCAGGAAAAGAAGAGGAAAGAATTTGTTGGCCAAATAGGTCAGTTCCTGGCCTGGGCATTCCTGTGAATACATTTTTATCAACATGCTTTGTCAACTACAGGCAGACCCAAGGTGCAAATACTTTCCAGCCCTGTCTGCTGATGGTAAGAATTAGGAGTACCTTTATCAGATATGGAACATGCCTCTGATGCACATGAATTCTGTTTTGATTTTGATGCTGATGCAGACTTCTGTACTAGCTCTTGGCTATTCTGAAGATGGGGTGAGTGGGGCCAGCTTTGTAATTTGAGATTTTCATACTACATTTCCTTGGTCTTTCTCAGGACAGGGATGGGTAGACTTGGGTTGTTGCACTGGGCGAGTTGAAGCAGCTACTGTGCTTCTACCCCATGCAGAACCCATGGGTCATCCTGTGCAATGCAGGTTGCTCAGGATGACATGTGCAAGATACTTGGTGGATCTCTTTCCAGCCCAGCTTGTGGCCTTTTAGGCAAACTGTTTACTCTGTCTTGCTGCTATTTTGGACTTTGATTTTTCCCAAGAAGCATTTCCAGAGAAAGCTGAGGGAGAAAGAAACACCCTGGGAGATGGCAGTGATGGTGAGTGTTTTCAGCATGCTTGCCCACCTGCCCTGCAGCAGCCCCTGGGGTGGTGGAAGCTTCCTGATCAGTGGAAGTACTGGTTGGGTTACAGACTGCAGGGAGCAGTCTGCCACTTTCTTCTACGTTTCCTCTTCCCCTCACTCATATCTTGAGTGATTAGCAAAGATCATATCACCCCAAACATGCTCCACTTGCGATTGGTGAGGTGTATCGCTAGTTTTCATCTTTCTCTGAAATGTGAGGTACTGGTCACTAGATTTGATTTACAATTAAATGGCAAATCCTACAGTATATTCCCAGGACCCCAGGAGTGATAAGTCATTTGAGTTGTAATTTTAATAGATTGTTATAAATCATTTTTATATTGCCGTAATTGAATAAGGTGCTTTAGAGAAACAGAAGATTGTACATTCCCTGCCCCTAGGAGTTTGCTTGCTAAGTACATCTTGAGGTACAAAAGGTACTTTGTGTAATTTTATGCAGTGCGAGCCCTCGCTACTAATGACAGTACTATAAATGTGGCCCATATCCTGAAACAACTTAATGTGCGCTTAACACTGAGGATTTAGCGTGCCTCCGGATGAGTGTGGTGATTCATGCTGGAGAATACAAAAGGCTGCCTTGTTGGCTGCACCACCTGCCCTTCTGGCAGAGATGGCTGCCCTGCCGGCAAGTCAGCAGATGCAAGGGTGTGCTAGCTCCAGCCCCGCTGAAGCTCGCAGCCCAGGGAATTAGCTCAGGACTTAGGAATGGCTCTGCTAGGTCAGACCAAAGCTCCATCTAGCCCAGTGTCGTCAGGTTTCTGACAGTGACCAGAGAAAGAGCAGAAGGAATAGGGCAAACACAAGATGACCCGTCCTCTGGCGTATTATCCTGGCTTCTGATGAAGAGTGCTTTAGGGACTTTGTGAGCCAAAGTTTGTTTAATGGGCCGATGGACCTATCTTCCATGAGTTTATGCTTAAGCTGAAATCAATATAGTTGCAGCGTGGTCATATTCCAGCCTGGTTGATTCCATTCTGCATTTTCAACTTCCCTTGATGCATCTTCAGATAAAGCATTTGTGCCCTAAAGCTGTGGTGCAGTGTTTGCTAGTGCAATTTTGTAGCAGCTGCATTCCACCCCAGAGATAGGTGCATTTTGGCAGTAAGTGATCCTTAGATTTAAATAATCTATAATTTTTTGGAGCACTTTTTGGGCTTGTAAAAGGTGTTATACAAATCAATGAATAATTTTCACTTACCATTGTTTGTAATATATTCTTAGTCCTCAGCTGAAAATAAAATTTCTTTTCTTATTGATTTTCTTCTTTTATGTTTTGCCAAATTGATTTTTCCTTTTCCTAATGGAGCAGAAACTAACATATCTGGATTTCAGTTACTTCACCCTTTCTGCTTCAGCATCATTTAGGATATCAGAAGGAATAAAAACAGCTCTAAGGAATAGTGTTAGTTGATTAACTTCAAGGGAGCTGACACTATTTTAATCCATTTTGAGGGAGAGTGTATCTTTTGGGTTTTTAAATTTGATCAGTGGATTTGTAGGTGTTCTGTAAACAGGTGTTAAAGAGACAAGTATAAATATGATGTTATGACTTGGGAGGATGAGGTGGGAGAATTAAGCAGAGTTTAAGGCAGGCCAGATTGTCGGGTTGCAGAAGAAAGGTTTGGAGCTCTCACTGAAAATGTGGACAGGCTTTTGTAGGGTTTTGAAGATTTACTTCCATTTCTGCACACCGCGGCCCCTCTACATTCAGCTAGAACAGCAACAAGGTAAGTATTCTCATGGTATTTTCAGATCAGCTTTGATTAGGAAGAATCACGGTTGTCTTGAAATACCCCACTTCTGTCAAAGTATGAACTTCAAATGGGGGCTTGGTTTTGGATGATGATGAACGCTCCTTTCATTTAGGAGATTAAGGGGGCCTTTGAGCATCAGGTAGCTGAGAAACAACCTGAGAACTTCCGAAATGTTTAGCCTGAAAAGGTTGTGAAAGACATATTATTTCCCCCCAAATAAATTGTGTTTTCTGAAATAAATAGGATTACTAGCTTCTGAATCAATGTTCATTAAAAAGCTCAACTATGATTGGAGGCTTAATACGGCCAGTTGACTACAGGATAGTAGTTCAGGCTACAGTAGAGAAAAATGAGATTAGAAAATACTGAGATAAACTAAATATTTTTGAATTCATTTGGTCTTCTGAAATTCAACCTTGGGTAGAGAGAGCCAGAGAACTGGCTGAAACAATCCCAGAAAGTTCGGTGCTTAGCCCCGGAAGTCATGGAGGACAGGAGAGGTTCTGGAGGACGGAAAAAGGGCAGAGATAGTGTCTATCCATAACAAGGGTAAAAAGCTGAATCCAGGGATTTGTAGTCAAGTCAGCTACCTGCCAATAGATGGAACAAACAATCAAACAATCGATTGTAAGCACCTCGAAGGTAGCGAGGATATGAGCAGAACAGCCAGCACGGATTTGTCAGGAGCAAATAATCTGAAACCAATCTCTTTTCCTTCTGAGACAAGGCAACAGACCTTGCAGTGAGTGTCACGTGTCCTGATTGTAATAAGGTTTTTGATGCTGTTTTACAAGACGTAGTGTCATAAGCAACCTGGAGAAACCAGGGCGAGAAGAAACTGTTATCGTAGGTCAGTGCACAGCTGGCTGTCAGGCTGTAGTCAGAGAGCAGTTACCAATGATTAACTGTGAAACTGGAAGGGGATTTTCAGCAGGGTGCTTTGAGATCTGAGCTGGGCCAGAGTGTGGTGCGGTGTTTTCATTAACGGGTAGGATGGTGGAAAGCAGAGGGTTCTTGTTTGTTTTGCAAGCTGCGATGGGCTGTGGGCTGGGTGGAGAAAGGGTTCAGAATGCAAAGTGACCTGGAGAAGTCGGAGGAGTGTCCTGGGCAGACTGGAGTGCAGACAGCTGCAAGGCTCTCCTCCGTTGAGGTAGGAACAGTCAATGGCATTAATGCAAGGACAGGAGATGACTGGCCAAGCAGCTGTCCTGAAGAGAAGGATCTGGGTTTCGGAGTGGATCATCTTTGAAGAGGTTACATGTGAAATGTGACTCAATAGGGTGACACGCTTGTGATCAACTGGAAACATGGTCCATAAGAGAAGATTGAACAAATTGGAGTTGCCTAAACTAAAGAAGGGAGAAGGAACATGATAAGTCTTGAAAGGTGACTGAAAAGCAGAAATAAATAATCTGTCCTCTTTGTCTACTGGGACAAGGGGTAATGGGCTTTAACTTCAGTGAGAGACATAGCTTAGATGCCAGCAAGATCCTTCTACTAGAGATAATTGCAAAAAGGGGAAATAGGCTACTTGGAAGATTACCAAATGTCCACCCCTGGAGGTTAGACAGATATCAATTCAGAATAACATGGGTCTAATTCATCTTGATTTTGAGAGATGGACCAGATGACCTCCTGAGGGGCATTTCGGCTTCAGTTTCTTGAACTTAAGAATCTTTTAATTTAATTTTAATTTTTTTTTCATTTTAGTCTAGATAAGCCTCGCCAGTTTATGAAGAGTTAAGATTTTCTCTGTTGCTCGGTATCTTACAGAATGTTGTTAGCATTTAGCATCAATTAAAATGGCAAAGTCTTACGATTCTCTCTCCACCTTTGCTCAGCCTTACCCATTACTCTTGAACCAGTTAAATAAATATGGTTTGACGGCAGTCTACTGAATAAATGTTCTTTCTTTCTTTCTCTGTATGTATGTCTGTACATATATAATATCTATATATATATTTGAAATTATGATTCCATTTATCCTAAGTTTCTTGAATTTATTGATTTTTTTAACAGTGTTTAAATTACATCCACTTTTATGGAGACAAATCTGTTGAAGAATTAAACAGCAAAGTTTGCTCCAATCTATAAACATGACAGGGGGATGATTTCCTCTCATTTGCTAAATATACAGCTCCTTAGTCGGAGACATAAATAAGAATGTTGCCTAAGTAGGTCAGATTTGAGCTAGGGCTTTTCAAAAGACATGAAAGCACCCACCGTGAATATACACTTCAAAGCCAGAACCCATTTTTTTGTGCACATTTTGTTCCCGAGAAGTTTTCCATCTGTTCTAATGTCATGGCTTTGCCACAGTGACTTGTCCTCAGACTCTGTATCTCTGGCAACTCATATGCTTTACTTTTTAATGCGGCAGGTAAAGGAGATAATTGGAAGACCTTCAGAGCCAGGGTGTGGGGGGGTGGGCGGGAGGGAAGGGAGAATCTTTCACTTCTAAATGGAGACGAAGGACAGACTTCCTCTGCTCCTTGTTGTTAGATAGCTGGTTTGATTGGATGCCAGGAGCTGAAAGGAGGGAGTGTGCATTTTGAAAGGCTTTTCGAGGAGCAAATCTGAAATTAAAAGACAGATAATATTTATAGAGGGTAGTGAAGTTCACTTCACCCCACTCTCTGTAGCAGTGCAGTTCCAAATTCAGGATTCTTGATGGATTTAAACCCTTTTTCATCAGCAATAGTCCAACATGATCTGCCTGTCACTTTTTCAAACGATGCCTTTCTGACTTCTCCACGTAGCTCTGAAAGGGGAGGAAGCTTCCTCACTAATATGTCACTCAACCCACCCACCCAGACACCCACAGCATGTTTGAAGCCAGCACAGGAAAAAAAACCCACCACACCACACGCCCTGGATTGTAGCCATGCTGAAGAAAGCGCTTCTTTAAATATCGGTATCAGGGAGCATTGGTCCTAGGGGTGAAACCAGAAATAAAACAGCTACTTATTCACATCTCAAGCCACCCCTCAATCTTACAAAACAAGCAGAGCTGTGCTTTTACTATTTTACCTGAAAATCAGTGACAGCATCACTGTGTGTTATATTTACACAAGACTTTTTACTTATTTGGGTTGTAGAGTGCCCATCACTCATCCAGGAACTTCTGCATCACCGCTGGGTGCCGTGCAACTCATGTTTCCCTACTCGTTGTCGAGTTGGTGACACTTCTCTAATGGCCTGAGGAACAGGAGGGATATCTGGGGTCCGGGGGTAGCTCTGCAAGGAGCTGGCTGCGGTGCCGTGGCTGATGCAGCAGCACCAAAGATGATGCCAAAGGCAGGGAACGGGTTGTGGAGGAACCAGACGCCAGCAGAAGCAGTGATTGCTGGGGAAGCAGGAGGGCTGTGGACCTAAAGGCCATGTGCATATGCTTAAGTAAGCCCACAGTGATGGACAGAAGGGCTGAGCTCAACTGTGGGGGCCTGCAGGTCCCAGGACTGTGCATAGGAGTCTTGTGTGAGGCAAAGAGAGCCCCTGTGGTGTCTTTTGCATATTGGCCAGCCTCAGTGCCCGGGGAGCGAAACCTCTTTCTAAATGTCTGAAGAAGGTCTTCTGGGGCTATCTGCATCTTCCCACCCTGAGTCTGAAAACCAGCACCCTCGTTGCAGTCAGCCCTGAGACAAATGGGTACATGTAGTACATCACCACTCGCTCAGGTAGCAACTCTTTTTGGGCAGCACTTGTGTTTGCTGGTCTCTAAGGAGAAGGCAAACTGCCTTTCTTCCTGCATCTCAAAGTGCCGTCATGGCACGGTCCTAGCAGACCTGTGAGACATAGTCAAGATTCAGAGCAGGATGGAGTGCCACCTGGGTCACAGCAACACCTGGCAGCAGGCTATGGGAAAACATACCGAATAAATTAATCTTTTACCCATTACAGAAAGAAAGAACAGCATAAGAATTTGCTTCAAAAGACTCGGCAATTAAGAGCAGAATGAATATGAGTCATCTGTCCAGCAAAAGCTGTGCCAGATGCAGACACAAAGTAATTCTGCATGTTAATACCTCTTATGCAATGCTGGTCCTATGACGGGGAACATTTGCTGTCGGTTTGTGAGGTGGTACATGCACATGCATGCATACGCATGAACTCCGGTGTAATTTGGGGTTGTTCAGTTTGCTGGTCTGCCAGCTGTTCATCTTCGGGCATTTTTAACACATCTCAAAGTCATTTGGAAGCTTACAAATTTTGCCTGTTGGCCCAGAGATTATCAACATAGGCACTGAGCGTAAAGCTGGCTAAAAATTAGGATTTTAGTTTGAAGGAAATGCCACTGTTTTGAAATGTGATGGGTATTAAAGCAAGCAAATGACAGAAAGACTGAAGAAATTTCCAGTGGCTCCGCAGGCTCTACTTTGCTCAGTGGGATGGAGAGGACCGTGGGATGCAGCCCCACCAGCAGGCAGCTGCCGGCAGATCCCAAGACCCAGGGCAACTCCGCAGGAGACCCTGAGTGCTGAACCAGCATCCCAAGTGCTAAGGCTCACCTCCAAAAACTGGAATAATGTTCCCAGAGAGCTGAAGGATTGACTGATTACAGGAGAGCAGCGACCGTTTCGGAAGGAATGAATTGGTATTTTCCAGTCAGAAAATTTCTGACCAGCTTTGCTTCAAAAAGCTTTGGTATTAGTCTATTTGTGGAATAGGAAAGCTGCTAAATCCTCTCTTTCTGGAATCACCCTGAAGTCCTTAGACATCCTGGTCTCTGAGCGTCAGAGCCTTTGGAGAAATAATGGCCAAAGTACTGTCTGCTCCGGCAGCCCTGGGCTTGCAGGTGATTCCCCAGATGATCTTTGTAGCCGGTCAGAGAGACCTCATCTTGATAACAAAGCAGCCCAAAGCATGGAGCTGGGGGTGTTTATACTCCCACCTCAATCTGCTTTGCGAAAGAGCGGCTTGTTGGGCCTTGTGAGGGAGACTGAGGTCCTGGAAGAGAGTCAGGCTGTTTTAGTGGAGGGTAAACATGAGTTCTGTCCAAAGAGCTGCTAAATATGTGAGCGTGGAGGTACTAAATGTACAAGGTGCCTCAGGCTGCTCGTAACAAAGGGTGGTGGTAGTGGCGGACTTTGTGGTGCTGCAATGTGATTTACTCAGCTGTTTCCCATGATTACCATGAATTCATTTACCCGCAGCTCTCCGTGTTGCCCAGATCAGGAAATTTGTACACTCAGGAGCGGGTATGACCCTTGAAATACAGGCCCAGGGTCACGAGGAAAATGCCTGTTGCTGTTCGGGTTGTGATCAGTTATGAAAGCGCGAGAGGATGAGAGGTTTTCTTCTTGCTGGCTTGCTAATGGGCGCCTGTGTCTCACCTTCTTCAGGCTATTGCGATGAAAAGACCTGGAAATGAACTGGGGGGCTGAGGATTCATGGAAGGAAAATGAGCTGCCAGCGCTGAAGGCAGCCAAGTTGAGTAGCAGGAGACAGCGATGCTCTACCGCTGCTGGGAGACGGGGAACCAGAGGAGCACAGAGGTCAGTGCTATTAACTCTGTGTGTTGTATGTGTTAGTGAGAGCAGGGCTGTTTCAAACCCAGCTATTAAGCTTTTTACCGTATTTTGCTGATTTTTTTTCATCTTCATTTTTAATAAAGAAGATACGCTTTTGGTGAGGGCTTGCAAGCTGCCCTAAGAGGGACCGAGTGTCATCACTTTGCTGGATCTAGCGCTGATCTCGCCGAATCCGAGGAGTCGGTCCCAGTGACAGACTCAGGGGAACAGGACCGGCCTCTCGGGGGTCCAGATCTGCCTGTCTTCTTCACTTGGCTGCTCATCTCACCTGGGAAATCCACGGGCTGTAAGCACGCAGAACGCCAAAGCAGAAAATAAATTCGAACTCCTAAGATGCCCAGCTCTAAAAACTGCCGGCAGCAAAGGCTGGTGCAATGATAATTAAACTTCCACCACGGCAGCTCTGTTATTTCAGCAGACACTGGGTGCTAAGGGAGCGCTGCTGGGGGGGTGACGGGGTGGGGGGACACAGGCTGGCAGTGGGACCCCCGGGGATGGCATCACGGTGGGGGGCTGCAGGCGGGCAGCATCCCGGGGAGGAGGTAAATGAAAGGGCGCTTCGGTGCCTTCTGCTGTGTTCCTCCTGCACCTCCAAATGTCGCAGCTGCTCGGAGAGGCTGGGAAGCAAGAAGTTGGCTTCTCCTGGGTGCTTGCTGTAAACAGCGCGTACAGCAGTGTTGATTATACATCAGCTCGCTGGGCTAACTATAGCACAGTAATTAAAGGGGTGAGAACGCTTTGGAGTACTTTCCGCCACTTGTTGTCTGCGTAATCCCCCTGTGTTTGGCAATAAATAGAACTTTTAAGTTTAATTAATACACACTTGGCTGGCTATCCATTTAAAAGCATGCTTCGGTGGCCCCAGACGGTACCCACTTTAGGCACGGTGTGGCTGGAAGAGTTGGTGCAGCGCCGGGGAGGGGGCGCGGGGCCGGGGCGAGGGGTGCCAGCCACCCCCGGAGCAGGGATGCAGGGCTCCGCATCCCGGGGAATGTAGGTCAGTGGGCAATTCCGAGCAGGCTCTGACACAAGCACACAAGGCACTGCAAGAGGCGACAAAGTAAATAAACAGCTTTTCTGCTGAATGCCGCGCAGCTTGGGCTATTTTTTTAAAAAATTTATTTCTGAGCGGCTGGGTTTCGTAAGCAAGTTCCTCCCAGGCTGCGGTGTCAGAGGGTCAAATGAATCTTGTGAGAGAAACAGGGTCTCGTCTCTTTCTTTTGCCCCTCAAACTTCTTTTGTGTAAGGCAGTTCAAGCCACTGATTTTTTTTTTTTTTTTGGTGAGTTTTGCAGAAACAACAACAACAAAATGGTTTGGTTCAGATCAAATATACATTCCTTCCCTCCTCCTCCCCTCCTGGGATGAAACAAACAAACAAATCATGCCGTTTAGCACCATTGTGTCATTTGCCCCGAAACGAGCCATTTCATTCTGTGCGCTTTTGGAAAAGCAGAGGCAAGGAACAGCTAGAATTTCATAAAACTGCCAGAGGACTTGGACTCCCATCCCAGCTCCAGTGAGTGCCGGGTTATTTATCTGCCATGTCAGGGTGTCAGCGGGAGCTATTTCAGGCCCCCCTCCCCTTCTCTCCAGAATGCACCCCGGGTTGATGTTGGGAGGATTTTTCTGTGGGTGGCGGTGAGTCCGTGCAGGTGAATCACAGAATCATAGAATCTTTATGGTTGGAAGGGACCTTTGAGATCATCGAAGCAGTGAGCTGGGCTGCAGTGTGTGCGTGGAGTGAGCTAGGGAGGAGCAGAAGTGAGGGTCAGGGTGGATGGGGAAAAGATTTAACTCGGAGTGGAAAGAGAAGGGGTCAGCAACAAACCAGGTCTCCAATCTTGCATCTTCTGCTTTCTTTTTTTTTTTTTCTTTCACTCTCTGTTACTCTTTTTCCACTGCTCTTCCTGCCTCTCCTGGTCCTTTGCTCCATGCCTTCTCACCTCCTGTTCCCAGCTCTTTTTTAGCTTCTCAACCTTTCCCTCTGGATCAGGTGCTTTGTTCTGGGAAGTCAAGTTGGCGTGCTGTGGTGTAAGCTTGATTGCTGGTGCTTCCTGGCGGTGAGCGTACGTGCCACTGTGTGTCTTGAGGACCCGGTTGCATGTGATCAGCTCTAATTTTCACAGGGTTTTTAATTTTTTTTATTTCTAAGTCTTTGTGTTGAAAAAAAATGTTTATTTTTGGAATTACTCTGCTAGAGAGGATTCACTGGCCTATTCTGCAGGTGTCGGAAACATCATTTCTCCTGACTTCGGAGTGGAGTGAAAGGCACACTTGTTGGGTGCAGATAATTTGTCCTATTTTCCATCAGTTTCAGGAAGAGTGGAAGTATTTCCCCAGGGAAGACATTTCCCTGCGTTACCTGTAAAGGAGCCCAGGGTGGCTGACTCAGCTGCAAGCGTCGTCTGTGTGGGTGTCCACCTGTGCCCAGAGGAGCTCCATGCTCTCTCTGCTTGGCCCGGCCAGTGGCAGTCGGACTAGCAGCAGTGGGTCCAGAAATAAGCAGGTTTAATAAAAAATATCTTCATGGCACGGTGGTTGGGCCCGTGCTGTGCGACTAATTAACTTGCTAACCCCATGGAAGCGCTTCCAAAGACGAGCTCCTGTCCTCCACTCCCGCCCTTCCCGCATTGGGCTTCCTGCGCTGCCCTGGCTTCTGTCCCCTTCCCTGGGAGAACAGCACCGTGATGCCACCACTGTGGGTACAAGAGGGACACGTCACGACTTGTGCCTTTCCTGGCCTGTCACCCTGACCTTCTGCAGCAGCAGATCGTCAGCTCCTCCTCACTGAAATGGGGCAGCTCTTTGCTGTGGGGAGACTGCTCCTTTCTTTGGGGTTTCCCTGCTCTCTACAGTAATCATCCCCCACTAGCTGTGAGTGAGGACAAGGAGGTGGGTGCTTGTTCGAGCTGGGCTCCCTTTTCTTCAGGGCAAGCAGAGCGTTACCCACTTGCACATCAGTGACCGAAGGCCTAGATGTTCTTCTCTCTTACAGTGTGGGATTTAACAGAGATGTGTGCAAAAAGATGACTTCTGCTTTCCCAGGTCTTTCTGTTTTTTCCATTCGTGGAAATATCTTGACTTTTATAGTGTGGCTTGAAATGCTCGGCTCTGGCTTTTTGTACCTGCTTTGTAACAACCCCACTTGAGAGGTGAAAAAGGAGGCTCTAAAGCCCAATTCCTAGATTACGACCTGCACATTATTTTAATTTAAACCCACCTCCTGTTACAACAGAGAATCAAGGTGTAAGTGTGTAAAGTGCTTTGGGAGCCCTGTGATAAAAGACCCTATAAAAATATAAATGTAAGCAGATGGCAGTCCCAACCTGCCTGGTAGAAGCAACACACAAGCTCGCAGAAAAGGGTGCAAACTCAACCACTTCCCGGGGTTATCTCTGGCAACGATAAATGTAATCTTTGTCAGAGCTTGCATGTTGCTAATGTAGACCCTTCTATTTCTCACAAAGTTGCCTCAGCCTCAGAAACAAGCTAAGTCATCCGGGTTGCAGCTCCAAGCACATTCAGACTTTGTGTGCCTCTTTGAAATGAGGTCCATGACTGCGGCATGACATCAACAGCAAAGCCATGGCCATGGATGTATCTCAGCCACTTTGACATTGATATCTTCAAGCAAGGAAAAGCATAAGAATGGCAAGTCCTTCTTTACTGTGAGGATGGTGAGACACTGAAACAGGCTGCCCAGAGAAGCAGTGGCTGCCCCATCCCTGGAGAGGTTCAAGGACAGGCTGGATGGGGCTTTGAGCAACCTGGTCTGGTGGGAGGTGTCCCTGCCCACGGCAGGGGGGTTGGAACTCAGTGATCTTTAAGGTCCCTTCCAACCCAAACCGTTCTAAGATACTATGATTCTATGATACACTATCACCGTTTTGTAGCTAAGATCAGTCTGGGGCATGATGCACAGGAATGGAAAGAAGTGAAATCTAATGAGTGACGTGTTTGCTGAGGAAAAGGGAGAGCTGATCTTTTTCTACTCTTGCGTGTTCTTCTAAACACCATTTTTTCCAAAGGATGGATTTTCTCTTTATCTAACTTGGCTTTTTTCCCTGCTGTGAAATGTTTTGGGTCAGATGATATTTTGCTGGGCTTTAGAAAACTGCTAAGAATTAATTAATCTGTAATTAAATTGATGGGGAAAAGACGTACAGAACTGTTAATAGAATTACATCCTCAAAAGGAACAAAAATAAGACAGTTTCCTTTCATTTCTCTTTTTTACAGTTTGCAGTCTGACAGATTTCTGACCAAGTTCGAGTTTAGACAAAGTGCATGTGGCAAAAGTTGGAAGTGTTGTAATGCTGCCTACTGTGATTTGTATAAACATTTAGGATCCCCTGGAGAGGAATGTAATCCAGGGTTCCCTGCTTACACAGAAATGCTCAGAACAATATAATATTTGAAAGAAAAGAAACATTTTTAATTGGATTTGTGCTGACTATTTTTGAAATACAAAGAAGACACTTTATCCAGTAAGCTACAGATTTTGTTTGCAGTCACAGGGAATTGGCAGGCCTCAAATTAGCTGCAGGACAGGCCCCGCTGTTCTTCCGTGAGCCCAACAAAATGCAGAGGTTTGAAGGAAAAATACTAATGATAAGAAAAGGCTATAAAATTCAAGCCGCGTGCTTTTCTGAGTTTATGCGAGTTAGGCTAAACGGATCATGTGATTTCCTCATGCATTTCTCAAATGACAAAAAAAACCCCCAAAAAACTGAAGGGGAAAATTGTCAAGTTTGCCTTCCTTCTGGCTGGAGATGTGCTCCGGGATGGGGCCGTCACGGAGGTGTGCTCTGTGTTGCCCACCTGGGGAGGTGCTGCCAAAGGGTGACCGTGGCGGGCTCCCCAAGACCTTCCCCGTCACTTGGAGCCCCTTCTGCCTTTAGGGATCACCTTCCCTGCTCTGGGCACCCACCCCACTGTAGCAGCTTGAGCAGAAGAGGGGCAGGTCGGGGCACTGCTCACGTTTTTCATGCCGGGCTGTCTCCCTTTCCTGTTTGTATTGCAGGCCAAGAGAGGAGAGTGCTGTGGTTCGATTACTTTCAAGCAGAATCAGCAGCATCAAAGAAAAGAAAATTGCACTCCAGAGAGTATATCCAGATTTGCAACATCCCTTGGCTTTTGTAGTAATAGGAGGATGATGTTAGAGGCTTTTAGTCAAGGTATAAAGCCTGGCTTTATTTCCCTTTTCCTTCCCATTACCTTTTGTCCTTCTTTGCATTGCTGATTGGTGAGGTTCATCAGTGATGTCCACAGGCCTGATTTTGTCACATACTGCACTCCCCTTAACTTCAATAGCAGCTGAAGAATCACCAAACTTAAGGCGAGATAGGCTTCAGAGAAGGTATATTGCCCTGAAGCAACTAAAAATTCTGTGCCTCTGTAGTTGTTTGCATTTATTATTTCCAAGTATTAAAAAAAATGTTAAGTTGTATTGGAAAGAAAAGATATAAACTCAGGTTCATCCAGCCTATCTTTTGGCACTCAATGGATAACCCCAAATAAGACATATTGCCGCTCAGGCCTCCTTTTGTGGAACTGGTGAAAGAAATAGGTATCTTCACAGGATAATTAAAACTGTGCAAGATCTGAGAGCACCTCTGGAGGGGATTGTTTCTTCATTGCTTTGAGTGACTACACACCTAACATGGGCGTCTCATCCAAGTACTTATGTTTAGGAGGGATGAGTCTAGCCCATATTTACTGTGATGAGTGAAACCTGGGACAGGACAATTTGTACATGATAAGATCCTATAATTGCTGTTTAAGGAAGGCACACACTTGGATGGTTCCAGTAACTGTTTGGCAGAGCTGTGATCACATTAAGCCAGGAATAAACAGGTAGGAATGTTTTTTTGGAGAGACTTGAGTAAAGAGGTCTCCCAGAGAAGGGGATTTAAGGTGGGACAAGAAGAAACACGATGGGAAAGAGGACTAAGAGTAAGGGCTTGGAAGTAGGGACAAGAAAGTTAAGCTGAATACACCTAAGTAACAGTTAAATGCATGCGCTCATCGTATCACCTCTTCATTAAGGACCCCAAAGAAAAATTCTTAAAGAGGAACACAATAGCCTCTCGTGTTTGGGTGATGGTCCTTTCATTTCCAGGAGGGTGACTGTGAGAACAAAAAGAAGCTGAGATGGGGGAGGAATGCAAGGTGGGATGATTCTGCAGGACAGGTTTGGGGGGGTGTCCATTGTCTCATTTAACATTAGACATCTACAGATGTAGATGTCATGGCTGAGCTAGTTGTCCTGAGCTTCCTTTTTAGCCAAAGGAGAGCAAGTGCTGCTTTTGCGTTGCAGTTCAACTGAGCTATTTTAGATGTCTCCTTAAAAGTGTGATGAATCCTCCCTTGCCTGTTTCCTTCTACTGATGAAAAAGGAGTTGAGGGAAGTTAACTCTGATGGGGAGTCTACGGGTTATCAGAGAGTATCAAGTGATCTATAAACTTGCATTCACCTCCAAACAGCTAACAAAACTGCCAAACATTTGTTCTTCCTGGACAAATCTTACTGTTGTGTAATCCCAGTAGGACTTTTAGGTGGTGGAGGAGACTTACAAGACTGATATATTTAAGAAAAGGCTAAATGAGATATTTTTGGTAAATTGCATTTCCTTATTAGTCATCACTTCCCGTTTCATTCTGAGAAACTGCCCTCTTCAGACGTGTTCATTTTATTTGGCAGAAGTGCAGATAACTCCAGATGTTGCTGATTCTTTTTCAGTTCATTGCCTTAGGAAATTGCAGTTGCACCTGAGAGAAAATAGAAGCCAACTTGGAAGAAAAAGAAAAGAGATATATAATAGCCTTGCTAGAGGGAAAGGAAAATCAGATTAATTTATATGCTCTAGATGTTCTCTAATTGTTTCCTTAAAGATGAATTAAAAGCCTTTTTATTCACAAAGAGCTGAGTTCAGGGCCTTGTACACCTCCTATTAGAGTTGAAAACATCACTGTAGAGAGTTGCATTTTCTAGCTTCTAGCTTAAGGATCTACTACTGCAATGGAAAACAGAGCACTAAATGTAGCGATTGGCAGGTAAGTAGATGTGATAATAAGCTTTGACACTGAGGAGCAATATCCTTGGCTGTTGTAAGTAGGTGTCATCTTCTGTCTTCAGCAGAGCTGTGCTTTTTTACCCCAGCTGAAGATGTGGCTCCTTGATTCTTAGCTATGGACTGTTGTCATTTTAAATCTGGAAAATGATGTGCTATCTACCATGGATTTCACACTTCTGAAGCTTGGTGGAGAACATTCTTGCTGTTCTAATCTACTAAGGATAAAGCCTGGGAAAACATTGAGCATCGAGTTTTTTCGTTCTCTGGGATACGTTTCTTTGCTTACAGTCTCTGTTATGTCAACAGAGGGTGACAAGGTTAATGACATACAGACCTTTTCCCCTTCAGAGCAGCAGTTCATCTCTAGTTTGCGCTGCTAGCTACTGAAAGTCATTTCACCTAATAACAAAAAGAAAAAAAAAAATCTCATCCAGTTCATGGCCTGTAAGAATTCACAAGCCTACGGCCACTGGGATGGAGCTTTCCCTGTCACTAAGCAGAGTGAGCAGGCATGGGGGCTGAATAATGTGCCAAACGCTCTCCTCCATGGCATCTCTAGAAAGCTGGGCAGACTTTTCTGTCCAGGGCTGGAAGATACCGAGATTTCCAGGCTATTGCCTCTCACCAGAATAACATCCAGTCAAAGATAACTCGCACCTTCCAGTGAAAGTACTTCCAAATAAATAAGTGGAGGAGCAGTGTTCTTTGGAAAGCAGTCTGGTATCACTTCTGACAGGTACCAGAGGTTGTGATGGAGAGTAAACACCTCAGTCGCAGGGTGATGTGAAGCACGCTGGTGCACACTGGAAGCAAAACCACGGCACCGCAGCTGAAGGCTGAATCACTGCTGCGTCTAATTAGGCACATCGGTTAAGATATGCAAGCCTCCAACTCTCTGAGAAGGGCTGAGATTGCTACTACCAATCTCTTATTGTCCTCGCTGCTCAAAAGAAGCGATGGTTGATAAGATTAAAGAAATAGCATTTTGTCTTAGAGGGGTCAGCAGTTTTCTGGCTGCTTGGGGGAGCAGGAGGAGGAAGGTGGGGCAGGCAGTTAAGTGATGTTACATCGTTTTCTGATTTGGCCCTCTGAATAATGTCAAGGTAAAGAAAAATAAATTGCTCATATTTAAAGTGTTGGTGAATAACAGCAGCCCCTTGGTTTTCTAATGCGGTGTCATTTGAATTGTATATGTTATTGAATCAGACAAAATATGTATTTATGCATTAGGTTTCTTCAAAATTCCTAGTACGTTTTTTAACAAGATGCAGGAAAAATAAACTGAAATGCCGATCTTTTATTCCTAGGTTGTTTGTGACAGAGAGTCAGCAATGCCCTGTGCTGAACATGATTCATGTAAGGCACAGACAGCGGATACTGAGTTTGAAAGGGGCCTAATCAACAATCTCAGGAATAAAGCAGTATCTTAACTCAAAAATGTTGATGCACAAATGAACATAATTCTCTGTGTGCCGAGTTACTGTTTAGGGGACACTTGTACTGTAGCAACCACATTGAATCAGTTCAGTGCCATTCAGAAGCAAATTAAGTTGTAAAATCTCACCGTATGTGTATGTGTGTGTCTAAATATCTGTAGAGAATTTATTTATTTATTTTCTGCTTTGCTTATATTTTTTCTCTTCCAGTGTACTCAGCTCATCCCTGGAGTCACCCTATTGAAGTTAACGGTGGGGTATCGAGGAGGTCTTTTGTTCTTTTAACTAAATTTTTGGGATAAAGCTCCCTGGGACAAGACCACACACAGCTGACAGGAGAGCCGTCTGATCCAGGCAGGGGGCTCAGGGAGGGTGGAGGAAGGTCTGCTCCTCTTCCCTGGGGGACAGCACAGATCCAGGCTGGGTTGTGCCTGATACAGCAAGGCAGCAGTACAGAAACCATAAAGAAGGTGCATGTCCTGGCCCCTAGGCTGTTAGGGACGACCTGAAGGAGGATGGTGGGAGATGTTCAGGGATGGTACCCCCTGAAAAGTGACAAAGTGCAGTGGGAGTGGTGCAGGGGAGGTCAGAGGACTGGGGCAGCTCATCTCATTGGTGGCTGTCTGGACAAGGAGCCTTTGTGCAGTGCCTTTCAGGCATTTTGTGCTTGAAGGTGAGAAATAAGGGAACACTGAAGAAGGAGGCCAGTGAAATGACTCTCACCGTGAAGACAACAGGGTGACTCTGTAATCTAGGCAGTGTTGAGTATTGCAAGAAGCCTCTTTGTTGTGTAAATGAACACAGAAATGCGGTGTCCTCCTGAGAATGAGGGTGCGGCTCCACGCACCATGCGTCCATGTTACTGATCCTTCATCAGTGGGTCCAAAATACCCTCTCCCACCCCTCTGTACCCCAATGCGAGGGGCTGCTGCCATACCTGTCCCACTGCTGTTGTGTCCAGGACTGGTGAAAATGAGATGGCTAAGATGAAAAAAAAAAATAGCAAGAAGTCCATAGAAAAATAGGTGGATAATAGAAAAGAAGCGCTTCTTTAGAACCAGATCATTTTGTAGCTCTATCTTAGCTGAGCTGGTGCAAAGGAGAGGGGTAATCAATCCTTCCTGGGGAGGGGAGGTGGCAGGGATGAGTGAGGATGGTTGGAACAGAGATGAAAACTTCCTAACCAACGCTTCTGCCAAAGGATTGGAAACATCATAATCCACTCTAAATTGATAGGGATGGGATTCATCTAATGTTGCTAAAAAACAGGTGTGCATATGGACAGTGGTCATGTCTGGAGAGCGAGAGCCTTATCCCCTCCAATAAATCAGCTCCCTGCTCCGGAGCTGCTCTTTCTTTCCTCCATGAGGGAGTCGAGATGCCCAGTAAAGCCAACCGCCTAACTCGTGGATGGCTAATGTGAGCCGAGTGCTATCCTTACCCTTTAAATAGTTCATGTATTGCCCAAGTTTACAAGGAAATCCATTAAGTAGCTTGATTATAAACAGATTCTGTAAGCACCTAACTTTGGACCTATTTTAATGACGGAAAAAAACCTCTTGTCTGTAGGTTACATTGTTAAAGAAATATGATCGTCTTCCATTTTGTGTCATTATTTGCCAAATATAGTTTCTTGCCAACACTGAAAAATCATGTTCTGCTGGAGGAAATTCCTTAAAGACTTGCCATCTCTCAACATCGCTTCCCTCCTCTATTGTTTCTAGAAGGAATAAAACTGCAGAGCGCTTTAAGCAAAAACGACCACTGCTTTCCTTTGTCACTGGAACATGGCTTAACCTCTTCTCTAAGGACAGCTTGCCTTCACTCTCCAGTGGGGGAGAAACCAAAGACATGATACTGGAAAGCTGGAAGACCTTGCCCAAGGAGTCTTTTTATCTAATCTGGCACCATAATTGCTACAGTGACTTTGTCATAATTCTGTGTTTACTGGATACAATAACCACATGCAATGAATGTGCTGCATGCTATACTGCATACAGTAAAACCAAGGCAGAATTAAGGTTATTTAGGTACCCACCTGAATATCATTTGAAACTATTTCTTGGGTTTAGAACATTTGGTTTGGAGATAATTAAACAACCATGTAAAAGACACTGTAAAGGATAAATATGTATTTAGTCATACGGCTATCTTGCTAGAGTTTTTGTCTGGCAATTGTTACAACACTGTAATACTATAACTCAGCATTATGGCATGTAATATATTATTATTACCTGGCAATTGATCAGATGAACTGTTGGCTACTTCTCCAAGCCAGCTGAAGCTGGTCTTGGTTTCCAAGCGAAATCAATGCAGTAAGCCTCCAGCTGACCAGACTAGCTGTGTTTGATTTATTATAATTACAATAACGTTGTCTCTTCATAACTAGGGGATTGCTTCTACTTTTCTTTATATCCTGTTTATAAACTAGATTAATTTCATTATCGTTTTCTTACCTGGAACAACTACAGGTGCCTTTATTGAACCCTCAGTTGTTGCCTAAGTCTTTTAATAATCCAACTACAGAGTTTGTCATCTCCTGCAGGTAGGGAACAAAGGTATGTATTTAAAATAAGTCTGTAGCATTTGTGTGCCACCACGTGAGACAATTTGGAAGGATTTGGTGTCCAGAAAGTGCAGATCACCTGCCTTTTGATGAGCAGGTTTGTCGAAGTGTCCCAAGGTGAGTGTTTAAATCTTGTATGTTACCTTTGAAAAGATAAATCAATCTGTCTGAGTTTACTGACTATTAATTAATTTATGTGATTCTTTCTTTCCCTTACATTGTGCAGAATAAAAGGGAGAAACTAACTGATTTCCACGTGCCCTTTTTGTGGTTTGAAACTTCTGGGTTTTGTTCCTTTCCCACCCGAGCATCAGCACAAGCTGCGGTATGCAGGTTTCCCCCCTCTTTCTTTCCCATTAGTCGCTCTATTAAATATGTTAATTGTAGTGTCCCAGATTACTGGGAGCTCCTTAAATCAAAGCCATGAGACTTGGTAGCAAGGCGCTTAGCTATGAGCTTTGCCGATGATAACTGCATCATATGAGTATTCATACAGAACTGATTGAGCCCCTGAGGCCAGATGCTAGAGCTGTTTTGTGCTGCTCTGGCACCATAAAGCAAACTTGAACAGGGTTTACAGGTCTGCTTGAAGCCTATTTCCGAGTGAGGAAATGCTGCCATAGTGGCTTTGGTGCTGGTCTATCTTTTGCAAAAACCCAGCCCTCACTGGAAGGAGAGAAACGAAGCTGAAAGATGTAGCCCCAAAGATCTGGCCAGGAAGGTCCATCCCACTCATCGCACACTGAGCTGAGAGGAACTTGGGTGGTTTTAGGGGCCACTTTTATTTTTAAAGTTACAGACTTGGAGAGGCTTATGAGAAGCTTTCGTAACATAATAACAACAACAATAATAATTAAAAAAATAAATTATTATTACTACACAGTCAGAATCAACATTTCATGATGCTTGGTACTGTGCAAACATATTGCATCTGAAGAAACTTGCACCAACAGCTTTAAAATTTCCCTCTCTGTGCATCTCTGATCCTGTTTGCAGCTTTTCCCAAGGTATATTTGCTGAGATGGGCTGGTACATGCTATGTCTTAAAGCAGGTACAAAAGAGCTTTATTTGTACAGTCTGTCATTTCAAGCTGGAAGAATTCAGCTATCTGTCTCGCTGCCTTTGCCGTATGCAGTTGGGTTTTCTCCTTCCCCTCTGTAATTCTTCTGGGGACGCCGCATAATAAAAGTCTCAACTTAATCAAGAAAAATTCAACATGTGGCACGGCAAGAGAGAGCGTCGGGACGTAAAAGCAGAAAGCAAACAAACAAGCAGACCCTTGTGCTGTCAGACTAATAACACGTTTGCTGCTGCACTCGCTGGCTTTCTGGTGTGTGTACTGTTTCTCCGGTACAACGTTGTTCTGGGCTTTGTTTCCTTCGGCTGCTCAGCCCGAGAGGGTTTGCTGCTGCCAAGGGGGGCACCAGCAGGTGTCTGAATAATTGGAACCAAAATTCTTGGAGGAAGAAGCGGTTCATGGAAACGAAAACCCTGTTCTTAGATTAGAAAAGTTAAAAAAAAAATAATAAAAATTCATCATTTTCCAGGGCCATTAGCAGGATCAAATCTTTCTCTCTCTTACTTAGTGATAAAATTAAGACACACGTGAAGGAGCAATTGCTCCAGGTTGGAGCCTATAGGAAACGGAGGCTGTTTGTGGCATAGGGACCAATGCTCGACGCCTGGGCTGGCACCACAAAACGTTGCTGTGATTTGTCACACCTGGCACATGGAAAGCCAGTGTGGGACCGGTGGCCATCCCTGCCCCCATTCCAGGCACAGCCGTAGTGTTTTCTAAAGCCCTGTTTCCCACACCTTTTTCAAAAGCAAAGATTGGCTGCTACAGCGGGAGCCGGCTGCTCAGGCACAGATGGATGTGGGTGTCTTTTGCTGCTTGGGCACCCAGTAGCATCAAGTAGTCCAAAAGGATGTCAGTGCTGGGGGCCAATGTAGCAACTGGGTCCAGATACCCTGGCTGGTGGGGATCCCTCCCCACAGAGGCATCCAGCATCTCCAACACCTTCTTCTTTTGGTCCAGGCTGCCTCACTTGGCTGCAACTGCTGTGTTCAGCGTCGCTGCTGGATGCGCCTGGCCAAGCAGATGGAGGGGGACTCTTTCCACTTGGCATAACATGGATGTAGAGCTGGATGTGGGGGACGTCTGTGGCCCAGGTTGTCTCACCTGCTGCCTGGAAGGCTTTGGGAAGGGTGAGAGGAGAGGGATGAGCTCCTGGATGTGGATGCGGTCTGGAACAGCTGAGGAGCAGCTACTTGTAGGGACTTTTGGAGCTGGAGGAAATACCTGGGACATTTAAGGCATCCCTATGAATTAGCAGCAGGTCAGGCAGGAGCGTGTGGAAGTGGGTACTTGTGCCTTGGCCCTGCAAAAGGGCAGCCCATCCCCTGCAGCAGCAAGCAAGGTAGAATTGTGGTGAGAGGGACCATCCCTGGTCTGGGAGGCGTCCTGGGACTGCTGGTGGGAGTGGGCTTTAATGTTAGCACCCCAGGTGCCTCGCAGAGGAATAAAGACTGCACCCATTGTGCATGCAAGGTTTCTTGGGTGCTGATCTCTGCACTTTAACCCCAGGGACAAATTAATTCTCCCTTAAATGTAATTTCTCCTTCAAGACCATCTCGGAGTCCTGCAGAGAATGCAAAATACCAGGAGTCCCACCCCCATAAAAAGCAAGGTAGCAGGATGAGCAACAGTGAAAAAAAAATCCCCGTGGAAGGATAGGATGAGGTCCTTGCATTTGCAATGGGATGGGGAGAAAAGGGCTTAGTGGCTGAGCGTGTAAGAGCCCCATAGCTTCTCAGATCATTTTGGCATTCGGCATGTTTATGAATAATGAAATAAACTGGTGTGACATGAGGGAATAAGCTGTAAAGTGTCACAAAGCACCAGAAACAAAATCCATCCAAAATGCTTCTTTTCTTCTTGAGGAAAACCTAAAACAACTTTTCTGATTACCTGACAGTCCATTTAATCCCCAGGAAACATTCCTTTGTTACAGTTTCAAGGAGAATTACTTGAAATAATCCTTTGTACAATGCGCTTCGTTCTATTTTAATCATGTCCCTTTTCTTTTTTGATTTTTTTTTTAAAAAGGGGAAAAGAAAAAAAGACACCTAATCAATGCCTATGGAAGAGCCGAGAGCAAATCTGAGGCTTTCTGGTACGGGGATTGCCTTTGTGAGGAGACCCTTGCTGAAGAGACCAGGACTGCAGGGGCTGAACAAGAAATAATAATAAAAAAAACCCCCGAAGCCCAAATTGTTGTAATTACACGGTGCAGACTTGGCTGTCGCTGTGTCCCTGGGATGAGGAATGGTCCTCGGCGGGTCTGTGTCACACGCGGGTGCCTTCAGCAGGGCTTTGTGCTGCCAGTGACCCAGATTTAGGAGGAGACCTGAGGTCTCCAGCGTGGAGATCTTCAAGGCTTTTGAGTGACACATGGTCAAGGAGGAGAACTGGGCTTGTCTGTGGCTGCCGCCATCTGCCTGCCCTCCAGCAAAGGTCACTTTCCAGGAAAGAGCCACCTCACCCCTTGGAAAAATGTGGTGGAGTAATGAAGGGAGGAAAGTAAAAGGCAAAAATCTCATAAATAGCACGTATTTCGTTCTTTGCGTTCTGGAGGCCATGATTTAGTAATTTTAACAACATGAAAATGGTATAATCTGGACGATGTTGGGGTCTGTGAGTTTGGCATTTGAATGCTTTCATCTTGTCATCTCCCCCTATGGACTTCTGGGATTCATTTTCTCTTCTGTAATATTGACATAAATCTTATTCACCTCATAGAAATTTGTCAAAAATCACTGTATCCCTATTCCCAGACATCTGAGGGCACTTCACGTGTACAGCCTGAAGGATGCTTTCAGGTGGGATGTCTTGGTGAATGCCAAGGGATATATTTTGGGGAAGGGGGGTCTGACCCTTCCTCCTGGGTGGGTTCGGAAGGTGGTGGCATTTTGTCCCTCACCAGATCTCTTCCCTGAGTGGTCACGCTGTTGGATAGGGACAGAAACGGTGTGCTACTGTCTGTGGTCAAGGTCTGTTTTTCTTCATATCATCCGTGACTCTGCCCTTGAAACTCACTGCCACAAGGGAGCACAGAAATCAAGTATTTAGTAATAGTACAGGAAAAGCCAGGCCTGTTTCCTGGGTGAGAGCTTTCAGAACTACATTGGATAGGACAAAAAAAACCCCCAAAACAATCTCCCCCAGATTGATGAATGCCTTCATCAATTAGGAAGGGGATGAGCACCAGCTGAGCTGGATCAGGAACTTGAGCTCAGCCTGAAGTGGTTGTGCAGTGATCTCCTGTGGGGTTTCTCACACCTGGGTCTGCAGCACCAGGTCCTGGGCACACCTGACAGAAGATACTGGAGTGCGTGGTGAGAGGTTGGGGAAGGCTGCTGAATGAAAATTCACTCCCACTCTGGTTCGGTGCAGATTGCATCGGAAGGAAGAGTTAATAACTACTGCCTAGGCCACAGGTTATTCCGTCTTTTCTTCATTCTCATTTTTTTTCACCTTTGCTTTCAGAAAATTCATTGCTTTTTTTCCTCCTGGAGAAAGAAGCTCCTTTTGATCTATAAATAGCTCCACGAGTGAAAGCGATGGGGCAACCTTAAAAATATATTATGAAGACGTCAGTAGTGACCCTGTTGCTAAGGTTGCGTTGAGGTTTGAACTTAAAGCAGGACTAATGTTCCTTCTTTCACACTCCAGTGATTAGATCCAGTGGCCAGAGGGGGCACGGGAACTCTTCAGAGGACGATTGCCTTTGCTGTGTAATACTTTAGGGAAACCTTGAACCTGCACCCTTCTTCTGAGATCTGCTTGTGCACC
>JAHREE010000095.1:2101106-2252219 GCA_033628505.1 Tringa tobata | reverse complement strand
GAGGGAAGCAAACCAGGCAAAGAAGCAGGGATTTTGTTTCCGAGTGTTTACTCTCTGACTGGTACTAAACCTATTTTGACTTCCTGTCAAAACATCTGATCTGCAGCTAGATCTCTTTTTTTTTTTTTGGGGGGGGGGGAGGGAAGAACATTGACATTTCTACTGGGTGATCGCATCCATTTGAAGTGGAAGTAGGCAGGACACTGGCGCCGTTGTTTTACCCGGCAGTGCGTGTGGGTGGGGGCGAGGGGGGGAATTATGTTCCAGTCTACTTGCCATCTGCCAGGCACAGCTTTCTGCCACGCAGCTCCACACAGGGATGTTTATTCCACAGGATGCAATACGTACGAAATCTTCTGGTGCACGCGTGCCACCCTTTCAGATTCTTTTCAACACGTTTAAGTCCCACAAACACATCAGCCTGTGCATAGGGCTGCTTGTATAAATTGCATTACTACAGAAGAAGGTGGGTTTTTTTCTGATTCTAAATATATATTTGTTTGGAGGATCAGAGTTTCTCAAACTATTTTACCAAAAATTAAAATCTAGAGAGATTGTGTTAGATAAATGACTAGCTGATTATTTTTTTTTTTCAGGCATTTAGATTTGTGTATTTTAATGGTTATTTATTATTCCAAGATATCTATTCAGTGCTATTACCACTTAAAAACGTGATGAGAGAGACCCAGCTGCAAGATGTTTAAACTATTTCTCTGCTAATAGCTGAAGGACGAGTGTGAGCATTATATATACTTCTGGGCGCGCCGAGAGACAGCGTTCCTGTTGTTATCTCATTTTCTGATGCTGGAGAAGCTCCTCTGAGGAGCGTTGCCTCCCTCATTAGCGCGGCCCCACGGGCGATGCTGGTCGTGGTTCTAGGTTACATGGCAGGGCCCTGGGAGCCACGTGTTCTGTGGCTGATGCCACTCTCCCTCCATGCGTGGCCCAGCCAGCGCTGTGTCACATCATGTCTTGTTTCACAGGACTCGGGTGGCCCTGGCCACCAGCCTCAGAGGCCTTCTGGTGATGGGGACGGCCCCTTGTGTCAATGCATGCTGCTGGGGACATGGCGTTGGTGGCCTCCCACCACACCTCACTGGCCCATTACTGCTGACACGGGGGCTGTGGGCAGCCCAGGCATCACGAGCTCTCCTCTGCGTAACGGAGCTTAGATTTTACTCTGGGGTTTGCTGTGTGTCTCCGAGTGGTGCGATGTCAAATCACGCCTAGTATAGGAAGTAGTCACTGGCATGTAGAAAGGCCCATCAAAATATGTTAATGGAACTATCAAAATAATTTTTTTTTTTTAACTTCCAAAGGACAATTTTCATTTTTTAATGAAAGATGGGAAAATATCTTTTTTCTCAGTCATCCTGATATCCCTTTCCCCTGAGACCATCCTGATGAAGGCACACTTGCCATCCACTGTGCAGCCCATCCCAAGTCTTCCAGTGCATCCAACGTGCTCGTTAACCACGTTACTTCAGCTTCTGCTGAAGTTACCAACAATGGTAACTTCAATGAAGAAGCCAACAATGAAGACACAAGTTATCATTGATGGGTTTATTTACTTGAGTAACTTCCATTATGAGCATTTTCTATGGACTTAGATGTAACAACACTGCATACGCAGTTTGAAGTCCTGAGAGATTTTTCTTCTCAAACATGTCCCAGATTTGGATTTGCAAAGTAGATAATAGTCTTTTCACCTGCCTTATGTTCGCAAGTAGTTTTTTTAACTTGAGAAGATAAATCCCTAAATCCAAAATTGCTTCCCAAGGAAGCCTGTTTCTATATTTAGTCTTGCAGAAGCTTTTGGTCATCCACACATTTCCTTGCAAATTATTCTGATCAGCAGCAAGAGTTGTCCGGAGAATTTACCCCTTGTTAGGAGCTATTGGCCAGGAAAATGACCTTTCTATCCTGCAATCTATAAATTACCTTTTAATGTCATTTGCAATAACCATTAAAGACCAGAAGCAGTTACAGGAGAGATGTATAGGAAGGAAGGTAGCTCGGAAGATGAGCCATCAGTAGACACTGGCCACAGTGCATTCTAAATCCTTTTTGTGTCAGTGGGAAATGAAATCTTTCTGCATAGGAAATAAAAAGAAAGGTAAGTTATGATTAAAAAATTAAAGATCTGTTTAATTAGCTTTATTCATCTCTAGTGATCACCGGAAATGGAAAGGTAGTGAGAGCAGGGGAGATGAAAACTGCTAATTCTTCAAATGCAAGTGAGGAGCTGTGATAAAGCCCAACTTTGTGGTAAGCATTTAAAGGGCCCTTTAATTAGCTTTTCTGGAAAGTTCACTGATGATATGCTGGAATAATGATCCCATATGTTTGAAAATGTCTAGTCATTAGCCAGCATGGTGGCTGAACATACTAATGCATTTGCCTTTTAGACATTTCAAGAGTGGCTGGTGCTGCTGCTGCCGCTGCTGGGGAGGTCAGCCCTTTGTTTCGCTAAATCACATGGTGGCTTTCAGGACTGAATCATTTTCTTAGTCACACTGAGAACATCAGTTCCCAGCAAACAGAGGAGCATGATCGTGTTCAGATTGGAAAGGGCAGAAGGTTCAAGAGGGATGGGTTTCGTTTTGTTCTTCTTTTTGTTTTCTGTCCTGGCCCTGGTCCACCAGAACGTGCAAAGATCTGGAGCAAATTAGCAGAACAAGTGTGAGACTGGCAGCCAACTGTCAATAAATTATCGATAGCATGAAAAACATTTTTATTAACACTCGGGCACTAGAGCACCTTAGATTTTCTGACAGCTCCTCCCATGTATTCTAAAATAAATGTCTTCACCCCATCTTATTGTAATGATAATAACCCGGTAAAGATGGAGACTGGGATCCTGAGACTATGACTTGCTGAGGACAAGAAATCTCTTAGCTGACAGCTCAGCTGTGAAGTTACTGACTTTCAGTCTTTAAGTATGTGTGCTAGAAGACTTCAATAATATTCTCTGAAGTTTTTGATATGAATTTACCTGGTCCAGCTCAAGTCAAAGGAAATACTTCTCATTGACTTCATTAGGATTATATTAAGTTCAAGTTAAAAATAAGAAGCAAGGTTAGAGCTAAGCTAGGAAAAATTAACAGGAGAGGCATTTCTTCAGACGGGATTTCAGAGAGGTAGGTTTGAAGGCAGAGAAACATAGGAAGGCTGTTCCAGTTGACGTGACTAGGAAAAACCCTTGTGTCAGTAGTGATGAGACCACATTAAAATAAAAATAAGGGAGTTTTTGACCAATAGAAGATAACGAGGGAGGAATGGGACAAGTAATTCCTGCATTTTCTAAACAACCAAGAGCTCTTCAACAGACCTGATTTTCAAGAGGCAAGAAAAAAATTGAAAAGAAGCTATATTAAAAAGACTCTCAAGTTTAATATCCCAGAAATAAGCATCTCGCATCAGATTTAAGCTGTGTCCACTGGAGTGGGTTTTTTTTCTTACAATTTTCTTCTTTTAAAGTCTAGAGGACAGAAAAAAATACAGAATCAATAAACATACGACAGTGTCTTTTTATTGATGTCTGATGGCATTACAGGAAAAAAGGAAAGGTGTTTCTTAGGATAAAGTCTAAGACATTCTTCTTTTTAATCATATTTCCAAGCTAATGCAGTGTGATTAGCTATTCTGTTTGTCCCATGGCTCCCTCTCCCTGGAACGAAGCGTCTGGTCTCCAAGAGACGTTTTCAGCCACTTATGGTAGAAGAACCCCCATCAAGTTCATTTTTTATGACTTCCGTAGTCATGTGTGGATTATGACAGTGTGGGAGCTGGAGTTAATTTTAACTGAATTGTGGCCTAGAAAATATAGTTTCTTAATAAGCCTGAAGTATACATCAGATCAGAATTTCCATTTCCAAAATTTGGAATGAGTTACTCATCTGTGAAGCTGACAACAGCTTCCATGTTTAAGTGCTAAACAGCTTTTATTGAGCCAACTCTTAGAAGGTGCTAATATCTAGATCCACATGTCTTCTATGTTTGCAATGGCGGATACTCAAAAAGAAGCATAATTTGGCTCAAAATGAGTTGATGTAACAAAAAAGTTCACATTCTTTCTATGTCGCTACTGCCTGAAACAGATATAGAAGCAATTTATTCAGAATAAATTATTGCCAGCCTTAGCTAAAATAACTTGCTCTGTGAAGCTTCCTCATGTATGCAACCAAAGGGAGCTGTCTGGTTACATCTGTTTTTGCACATCTTTCAGATATATCACACACAGAATCCAGCATTTGGGAATATTGTGTCATCATTGACACTCTCTAGGGAACTCTGGTTTCATAAACCAATGAACAGATTACATCCATCCATATATGTATTTTTTTTCATTGGTGATGGGTGCAATATTGATAGTATTCTTCGTTGTAATATTTAATGACAATCTTCATTTAATAATTGATGGCAGTATAGTTTAATGCAAAAAAGTTGCTTATACATGGGAAGTTGGAAAGCGTTCTTCATTTGGCTTAACTCTTTATGGACACCTTGAGAAGGAAGAAACAAGTGAAACTTCTTGTGAAAAGAATGGACATTATGGATGGGTCAGTTGAATTGTAATGTGGCATTACCCACATTTGGATGTGTGAGTTTGGGGCAGGAAACCCAACATATGCGGGTTGAATCTCCTTTGCTTTTAGCTCACTTATCAGTCCACCCAACCCATCAAGTCTTTGCTCTTTTGGAAACATCAGGCTTTTCAGATGTGGCCTTCTGCTGAGCCCATATATGTTAGAGTCGGGGAATGCAACTGAGGTGCTCCTAACGCATGTTGATGTGAATGGGGTCTGGGGATTTTCAAGGCTTTTTTGCAAGACAGACCACAGTGGAGCAGTTTCCAGCAGGGAAGGTGTAGGCTTTCAAAGTCTTAGGTCGCGGAGTCCAAAAATGACACCTCGCGTTTCTGTACTGTGCTTTGCTAGATGAAAGATGATCTCAGATTCATCCTCAGCAAATGTACGCTGTGCCAGTGCTGGCTTTTGTAAGGAGGCTGTTACTCAATGAATTTTCTACGTTTCATCAGAGAAGAGCTGTGGGAAACATCACATGAAAGTAATACAGCATATAAAAGATATTAAAAAGGTGAAAAATATACCTGTGGGAATTGCCTCATAATTTTATTATCCAAACCTCAAGAATTTGCCAAGCTGGGCTGGAAATCTCAGAAGACTGGCTAGCTCACAAGATTTCCACTGCTTTGCAAAGGAGAAAATAGGGCAAGTGCACATTTTAATTCTGTGGACCTTGTTGCTTCCGTTTCTAGTCTGTAACTGAGCAAAGGAAGTGCAGAGGTACATGAAAATGAAACTGAAGAAGAACAAGATCTGCTTTTCTAACCATCCTGGTGCTTGGCCAGGTCCTTTAGGTGATGCAAATTGGGAAAGCTCTGTGGCAGGCTAAGGAGCTGCTTTAGTTTATACCACATGAGAATCGGGCACGTAGCATTTGACAGGTTTTTGGAATTTAGATTTTCAGGAAAGACAAGGTAAGGCATTTATTTAAGTACTCAGGTGCAAATATAAACTCAGCTCTTGGTTGTCTGAAAATATCTTTATAAGCAGGCTCAGAGAATTAACGCACAAACTAGCCGGAGGCCCTCCCGTATCAACATTATAGCATCACTTTTGCATAGTCACGCCTATCGTAGTTGTTTGATAACTGCCCCCATAGCCCCCTTTTTAAGCTAAATTCAGCTATAACTGACTAATTAAGCAACTTTGAGATGTATTTCAGAACCTATTGACTAAAAAGTTATATTCTTTCAAAGCTGAAAGTGTTGCCTTAGGGGAATTAAGTCAGCCCTTTAAATTTTTTAGTAGCACAGCTTTCTGCTCAATAGGTTTTGAAATACATCTCAAATTCACTTAATTAGTTATAGTGTATTTTAACACTGGGAAGTGGTTGGTTTTCTCTAGGCGTGGACACTAACTAATAGGGCTTGCTGCAGGCGTGCCCCTTGCACACCAGCCCTGCCATGGGTGCAGCGAGGCAGAGGATGGTGGGGTGCAAGGAGCTGGCTGTCACTGCTGGGGACAGGGTGAAGGTGTAGGAGACTGAGCTGCTGGTGGAAGCACTTTGTGTGAGGGTGTACATGCATGCTAGGAGTTCAAGGTCCCCTCCCTAGCTCTCTTGGATGTCTTGACTTGCAGTGCCAATGAGATCCCGTTGCTGCAGTGGGTGTTTAAGACAGTTTTAGGCTTCGTGGGATATTCTTCTTGAGAAATGTGCAGGACCTCTGCAGGTGCTGTGTCATCTCGTCTCTGACAGCCCTATCCTCAAATAGTGTAGGCCAGCTCACATAGCGAGACACCTACGTTTGGACAACTTAATTTTTCCTCTGGCGTGCCTGAATTCAGTTTGTTTTAATCGGGACCTCCATCTGATGTGGCAAACCTGCACCGTGGTGTGCCTAAACATGTTGAGCTCCTTGGGCCACCCCAGGCTCAGGAGAGTGCCTGGTCGGCATGGTGGGGCAGCAGAGACAGCCCTACTGCCTCCGGGCTTGTAAATCTTCCCTCCTTCCAAACAGAAGCAAAGGTGCTCTGCCAGACTCCTGGTCTCTTCTCTCTAGCTCTGCTCTCTAGCCTGAACCCGCAGTGGTGTTCTCCTTCAGTTTTGCATTGGAGAGCATTTGGACTACTATCAATGAGCTGCATGCTTAATTGCCTGTAGATGCTACTTGAAACTTACTGTTTTTTACCCTAGAATGGTGACTTCATATAATTCAGCAGCATCCTCTGCCACAAAAAAAACCCCACGGTTAGAACAAGTGTCCATAGATACTGCATTGCCCTTCAATATCAGGTGTCACTCTCTCTGCTTTTATCAGCACAGATAATTTGTTAATACTCACATTAGCCAGTTCTCTCACTGAAGACTATTATTAGTCAATAATAGAAACTTAACCTGTCTACTGGATTTGCCGGTACTACTTTTTTCTGAGTCTTGTCTACTGCATTTTTTTTTCTTCAGAGCTATTTTTTCTTTTCTAAAATCATGCAGAGACATATTTTGAGAAAGACTTTGACTAACACCTGTTTGACCTGCAGGTTGGAAATCTTTACTACTGGTTCTATGCTGCCAGACTGAAACGGTACAAAAATACACACAGACTCGGATGATTACTTCTGAGTATTGACGTTAAGGCTTTTTGAGCAGAATTTTAAATTTACCTTCTGAACGTAGGGCTAAAGCAGGGACATAATTGATCTCAGAACTTGCCAGAAATTATTGTCTTTTCTGTCACTGTTTCAGTTCTTTATTTTTCCCCCAATGTTCTTTATTATGTTTTTGAGTCCTTTGGAAGCAAATCTGTGTTTGAGACTGTCCAGGTCCTGTGCACCTACCGTGACACAAGGAATAATTCAAGTACAGCAAGAATAATTTTAAACTTCCCTTCAAATTCAAACAAACACTGCTGTAAATAATTCCAGATAATTTCAA
Organism: Tringa tobata; assembly: GCA_033628505.1. Classification (NCBI taxonomy): domain Eukaryota; kingdom Metazoa; phylum Chordata; class Aves; order Charadriiformes; family Scolopacidae; genus Tringa; species Tringa tobata. The sequence goes on along the minus strand of JAHREE010000095.1, from coordinate 2,244,758 downwards.
TACTCAGCAGTTTTGGAACACTTTAGAATCTGTGCAAAGTCATAGCAAAAGAGGAAGGCAACTCCTCCCTCCCCCGTTAATAAGGAAAATGACCTTAAAGAAAGATAAATTTCATGAAGTTATTATTTCAGTTACCCAAAACTAAACAAATACCAGTCTAATAAGTATAACTGGAACAAAGCCAACATTAACAAAAGTGATATAATACTGTAAGAACCTTAGTCAATACTGAAAGCTGTAATTGGTCGTGAGGATGAAGTCAGAAAAAAACCCCCACAAACCCATTCCTTCTTTTATGAAGATTTGACAAAGGAGTAGATGGGAAGTCACTGATGAATAAAGCAGTGGCTGTGCCAGACGTGGTGACACTGAGTGGGCTGGTGTGCCTGTGCCAGGACATACTTAAATCTGAGCAAGCCTGGAGTGTCCAAAGGCACAGGCAGCCTCCAGTTGCGGTGAGTGCTAACTGGGGTACCTACCTGTGCTACAGCATCGTTCTCAACACATCTGACCCCTGAGCAGAGCTGCCTGAATTACTTGCCAGGGATGGTTTTGTTTGATGAACTTAATTATTTTTTTTTTCCTTCTGCTTACAGCTTATCCACAAATGGCTTAGAGGTTTGTTTAGATTTGTTAATACTTTTGTGGGCATAAATATACTGTTAATGAAATAATTAGTTGCTATCGTGAGTTGATGGTATACATTTATGGCACAGAAACAGTCTCTGAACTCTGGTGATAGTGCCCCTGCTCCATTAAGTGGGCAGCCTGCAGTTCATACACGGTGATCTCTGTCCTGTTCAGGACATTCGGCAATATTTCTGACCCTCAAGGCTGAATGGTGGTCTCTCATCTGAGACCAGAGGTTGCAGCTCCGAATGGGAGGTCTGCACCATCCACCCCAGCCCATGCCTCCACCCAGGTGGAGCTGCTGAGGGCAGAGGCTGCAGTGTAGACCTCAGACTGCAGGAGGTGCCTGGACCGTTCTCCTGGGGCAGGGAGAGGTGGCAGACCTGCCTGCCAAAGGTGTGCCCAGGTGGTTGAGCTGCAGGAGGTGGTGAGGAGGCTGCCTAGCACCCAGGAGGCTGAGAAGGAGACAGAGAGCTGGTTCTAACGGTGGTCTGTGACCCACAGCCCAAAGCCAGACAACCAAAACCTCCTCTGCTGGCACACACAGAAGGGAGGGGGGCCAATAATGCAGAAGAACAGAAGCTTGCAACGGCAAGGACCAGCAGGAGGAAGAGACTTCCACCGAAGCCTGAGGAGCCCTTGCAGAACTGCTTCACTGCTCTGCAGAGTGAAGAGGAAAGACCTGTCACACCAGGAGAGATGCAGCCCGATCTGCTGCCCGAATAGTAACCAGAGCAACTAAGAGAAAGCAACGGGTGGTCCTCCTCCTCTAAGGAGGTGTGCTCCTTACTGGGGACTCATATCAGGGATGTCATCAAGAGACTGCCAAGCCTCATAACAGTCCCATGACTCTTATTTGCTGCTGTTGTTTCACGTGGGCAACAGTGCTACAGCCAGGAGCAGGCTGAGAAGCATCAAGAAGGATTACAAAGCCCTGGAAGCGGTGGTCAAGGTCCCTGGGGCGCAGGTAGTTTTTTCATCAGCCCTCACAATCAAAGAGAAGGGATTTGAGAGATTTTGGCCTCTTCAGGGATCTGCTTGGTAGAGCACCATGAGATAAAGACCTAGAGGGAATAGGGGCTCAAGGAAGCTGGTTAATATTCAAGGATCACCTCCTCCAAGCTCAGGACCAATGCATCTTGACAACGAGGAAGTCAGGCAAAAACACCAGGAGGCCTGCATGGAGGAACAGGGAGCTCTTGGACAAATTCAGATACAAAAAGGAAGCCTACAGAGGGTGGAAGCAAGGACAGGTAGCCTGGGAGGAATACAGAGAAATTGTCCAAACAGCCAGGGATCAAGTTAGGAAAGTTAAAGCTCAGATAGAGTTTAATCTGACCAGGGATGTCAAGGGCAACAAGAAAAACTCCTAGAGGTATGTCAGTGATAAAAGGAAGAGTAGGGAAAATGCAGGCCCTCTCTGGAAGGAAACAGGAGACCTGGTCACCCAGGATACGGAGAAGGCTGAGGTACTCAATGACTTTTTTGCCTCAGTCTTCACTGGTGAGTGCTCTAGCCACACTGCCCAAGGTGCAGAAGGACAAGACAGAGACTGGGAGAATGAGGAACTGCCTGCTATAGGAGAAGACCAGGTTTGAGACCATCTAAGGAACCTGAAGATGCACAAATCTATGGGACCTGATGAGAGGCATCTCTGGGTCCTGAGGGAACTGGTGAAGTTGCCAAGCTACTATCCATCATATTTGAGAACTTTTGGCAATCTGTTGAAGTTCCCACTGACGGGAAAAGGGGAAACATAACCCTCACTTTTAAAAAGGAAAAAAGGAAGACCTGGGGAATGCCAGGCCAGTCAGTCTCGCCTTTGTGCCTGGCAAGATCATGGATTAGATTGCCCTGGAAACTATGCTAAGGAACATGGAAAATAAGGAGGTGATTGGTGACAGACAATGTACCTTCACTAAACGCAAATTGTGTCTCACAAATTTGGTGGCCTTCTACAATAGTGTTACGAGGTGCTGGCAGATAAGGGAAGGGCAACTGACATCATCTTCCTGGGCTTGTGCAAGGCATTTGACACTATCCTGCATGACACCCTTGTCTCTAAATTGGAGACGCATGGATCTGATGGATGGAAGACTCGGTAGATAAGGCATTTGCTGTATGGTCACACTCAAAGAGTTGTGGTCAACTGCTCAATGGCAGTCTCAAGTGGAGACCAGTGACATTCCTCAGGGGTCAGTATTGAGACTGTTTAACATCTTTACATTTGACATCTTTACATGTTTAACATTTTTTTTTTTTTACGTGTTTACATGTTTAAAGATGTTGTTTAACATCTTTACATTGACACTGTTTAACATCTTTAACATTGCCCCATCCCTGGAGGTGTTCAAGGCCAGGCTGGATGGGGCTTTGAGCAACCTGGTCTAGTGGGAGGTGTCCCTGCCCATGGCAGGGGGCTTGGAACTCGATGATCTTTAAGGTCCCTTCTGACCCAAACCATTCTATGATATGATTCTATGAGTATGATTTGTTAATTCTTGGGAATGAAGTAATCATTTACAGTGCTGATAATGTTATAGGTGTTTGTTCTAACCAGTATTTATAAAGTTTTTGCTCTCCATTACTGATCCCATAGCTCTTGCAGTTGTGCCAAACTGCAGGGACACCAGGGAAACAAGCCACTGGGTTTTATTTGGAAAAAAAGGATTACATTTTTAAAAGCTGCTTATGATTTCTCCACTTCTTGTGAGATCAGACCAAACTGCTTATGAGAAGATACTAGTTGTCAAAGAAACAGAGACAGTAAAGATAGGGTTGGGTGTTCCCTATAGCTCTAGGAAGAAGTAGTATTTATGAGTGGAAACCTTTACTATTTTAAAACATCTGTAATGTGCACAGACCTAGTAGATTTTTGTTGCCTTTGGCCAGAGGCTGCCAGTCACAGAGTATTATGAAGGACTGAATGAACTATTCCAAGTTAAAATGTAGCGAACATTGATCTTTTGCTATTTTTCTTCCCCAGAAAGGGTGTTTTCAGCAAGAAAGGAGCCTTTTTTTTTGTTGTTTTCTGAAAACACAGATTGATAATACTTAATTTTACCATGTTTCCCCCTCCCCTTTCCTTTCAAGTTTGCTTAGGAAAAATTATTTCCATAAATTTTTAATTCCTTTCATAATTTTCCCTGAACAAACAACAATACCCTTTTTTTTACTTATGCTAATAAGTGGAACTCAGTTATAATGAGGAAAAGCAATATTTGTGTTGCAACAGAGCAAAATTTTAATCTTTTTAAATGATCTAGAAAGTCCAGGAGAGCAAATGGGCTTCCTTTTATTAATGAATTCTTTCACATGAGCAGATCGGTTATCATGTGCAAACAGTTCTGTTGGGCTGTTTTGACTTATGACTTCTTCTTCCTGGTCTATGCAGTATATTAATGTATTCCTATCTTTAGGTTGCTGAAATAATGTTCAAGAAGGTGAGCTGGATTTTGTAAACAATTCCGGGAGGCTTTTTAAAATTTTATCAAATAGTGTTCAGGGCACAAAAATGTGTTCAGGCTGGCTGGATCTTGCCTCACTTCCTTGGAAGCAGTACAGTGGTAAGCCAGGCTATCATTGCAATCTTTCCCCTCTACCTCTTTCTTTCCAGGAACGGTAGTGAGTGGAATTACAACTATCCCACCACAAACAAACCACTTGCCCTTGAGTCAAGGCATATGTACCCAGTATCTGCCTTCAACATAACTCAAGGGTGTCTCTTGCCATTGTTTTAGCTTGTTGAGGTATTGGTGGGGTTTTTTTGGGTTGGTCGTAATAGCTAAACCACTGTGGCAAAATACGAATGTGGGAAACCTTATGTCACCTTGTTGTGGGATCTCCAGTCTGCTCTTTCCAGTTCACCCAAATCTCCTGCACCCTGCCTCTTTTGCGCTCATCAAGCAGCCCATCCACTTCTCCAGCACTCCCAGGAGGAGCAGCACCAGGTTATGGACAACCTCCAGCAGATGGAAAATCACTTCCTTTCATCTGCAGCACTGGCCATGCCCTGCTAAGGGGGCAACCACAGCCTGCTGGTGCCAGGGGGATGGCTCTGGCAGGGTTGGGGTGAGATGCCTCTGCTGCAGGTGGCCCCGGGGAGGTTGGCCACCATGGGCTACCCCTCGTGGTGGCCGGGGAGCCACTAGTGCTGGAGCAGGGCTGCCAAGGCACCAGGCATGCCCCTCATCTCAGACCTTTTCCTCCACCACATCTCCAGGTCTAGATCATAAACAGGGTGAGTGTTCAATTCGTTATGCTTTTAACAACATTGTTTTTAACCTACCACAAGTCCTGTATAAATAAACCTAATTAGTTGCCTTTTACCTTTATATGCCTGAACAATGTGTCAGGTTTTCCTTTTCCTTTTCTTTTCCAGATAAAGGGAGAAATGCGTACAAATTTTATGAGTTAGGACTAAGTGGCTAAAGTAGATATAATTGGGAGCTGGCAGCTTTTTTGGACTAATTATAGGACACAGTATTTCACTTCATTCTAACCTGTTCAAATCCAGCCTGGATCAGTGGTAAGAAAGAGCCTGGGATGGCGACCTGCCAGCGTTATAGAGTGCAAAATTAGCGGGCTGCTCCTTGTTCCTGTTCCTCCTGATGGGCAGATGTTGACACAAACACCCTCACCATCCTCACTGGCACCCGCTGGCACCGCCAGCCAGGAGGGATGGTGACTCCCTTCATCTCCCCTTCCCTCCCGGGCTGGTCTGTCCTGTAGCCCCCTGGACGAGTCTCGGGTTAAGAGAAGCTTTCCCCGTGTGGGCTGCAGCCCCTGAAGTGACTTTGCAGAGAGTGGAAACGCGCCACGCTAGGATGTTAAATGCACCGAATAAAGTCCCCAGTCAGCACGATGCCTAAGGGTATGCCTGGTTTTGAATAAAGTTGTCCAGCAGACATCAGATTAAGCTCACTCCTTAGTACTGTGCTGCTTCCAGGCTGGAAGGAGCAGTTTTAAGTAGTAGACATCTCAGTTATGTGCAGAAGGTTATATATTCTTTTTCTTGTGTGGGTTGTTTTCCCTTTCGTAAAAGGAGTAAGTAAATATCTTATTTGTTTGGAAAGATAATATTCTGGTTAGGTAATCTGTTCTTTTGAAGGATCTTGCTTTTATTAGGGAAAACAGTATCTGTATCTGTCCAGCTTAGCTATTTGCAGGACACTTATCTCTGCAGTGTCTGAAAGCCAAGCATGATCATTAAGACTTGTGTGGAATGCTAACATCTTTAAATCCTAAATGAGAACCGCATTATGGGATAAGTTCAATTTCATGTCATAGTGGGAAAACTAGAGCCTTGCTGAAGATGAGCTGGGTATTGAATCAAAGCTGTATTAACTTTGTGTGCTGGGATTTTTTCCCCCCCTCCCTTTTAACTTGCTGTTTATTAGAGACTTTAGACCTTGATAGGTTATAAAGCTTGAGGAGGGGGAAAAATGATATAATAAAAGCCAGCAGCATCAATAGAGTGGCGAGCAAAAACCACCTGCCACTGCATGAGCCGCTGCCGATGAAGGGTACAAAAAGAACTGATTGACACCGGCATACAAACACGCGCCCTGCCTAGACACAGCAATATAGCTCAATAGCAAAGTTATAGCCTGTGACGAGATGAAAGAATACAGGCTTTAAAAGTAAAACACTTTGTGAACATAAACTCCCCATATATTGCAGCGAGTCCCCGAGGAGCAACAGCGCGCTCCGTGCCCCTCCTTCGCTCCCGCTCGCTACAGATCCCGCTCCGCAGGCAGCAGGCAGGTTCAAACAAGGTCAGAGTGTCTGGCTTCTTGGCAGGAGCCATCCTTTCTGCAAACTTAATAAATGGAATCCAGGTGCAGGAGATATTCCTTGCAAATATGTCCTCCGTTGCGCCTGCAGTGCTTTCCGTTGCCTGGGCTGTAGCTCCCAGGTTGTATTAGTCCCCTGCTGATCAGAAAGGGGCTTGACAATGACCAGTTGCCAAGAGAAGGAACTTAAATCAAGCACAACAATTAACACATTTCCTAAAAACGTACCGAGAATCTAGAACTGCAGGCAGCTGCCTAGAGCAGAGGTCTTGAACACCCTGCCCACAGGCTGGAGTTTTACTCCCTCGTGGGCCATATGGCACGCGAAGCTTGGAAACATGCTTACTTTAGAAATAAAATGCTGCTCACCCACCTGGCTGCAAAGCCAAGCTATAAAAGCCAGATAAGCATAAAAGACAAAGAGTTCTCTTCCTTATGTGAAATGAGACCTCTGGGAAAAATTAATTCCTTCCCACTTTTTCCTCCTTTACACTGCACTGCACCGCACTGCACTGGGGTTTTTACTCTGAAGCCTAACGATGAGACAAATATCTATCAAAGTGACCAGGTTTTGTCAAATGGACTAGGGAACAAGAAAGAAATATAAGACTTGAAGAGACCTCCTAAATCAACAAATTCAGTTCTCTACTGTCACTGCTAATAACCTTACTATAATGTGACTGTTTAAGCATTGTTTGATTATGGGTTGAGAAAGAAATGAAGCTGCTGAAGAAAAAAGTTGGACTTGCTGATGGGAAGGAAAGTCAAAAGCAAGAAAGTTAGGGTTGGAAGAAAGAAACAAACAAGGGAAAAGGAAAGGGGAAGGAAAAAAAGCAAAAAATAAATAAGTAGAGAAACGGTGGAAAATGTAAGAAGGTATTGAAAAATGGGAACAAATGGCCAAAATACTTGAGGCATAATTTCTTGCTGGTGATAATCCGTATGACCTAAATGACTACTGATGACATCTTTGAGCCTTGTTATTGTGCATGAAACATATGCCAGTTCTGATTGTAGTGTAACTTCCTCCATAATGTCACTGCTGTTGGACAACAGTTACCACTTCTAAAATATACTTAAGGTAGCACAGGGTCATAGATTTCTGCTTCAGCGTTAAATTAATCTCCCTATCAATATAAGTATTTGTAGTCGTATTACATACGAATTCTTTTGATGGTGTTTGTTTCCTGGGAACACCTGGGGTTTACTTGGGCAATTACAAAAAAGGGGTGTTTTATCTTGAGTTTACTGAAACCAGTTTTTAACTGTACATTCGGAGACACAAATAGTGTATTTGCACAGTCACGTGCAGGTTGTGTCTAGTTACGGACCACAACTCCATAAGTGGTGTTATTTCTCTTCCCGACTGGCTAAATCATGCAGGTAGTCAATGTGGGCCAAATTCTGATTGTAACATACTGCGTTACTTCATCTCTGTGTTGTCCAGCCAAAGAGACAAAGACCCACCATGGGATCTAGGTGACTAGTCCACTCTATATTCAATCGAGACATTTGCAAAGTACAATTTGATTGGATTTTCATACCATTTGCAGCTTAAAATCAAACTTTATTATTGGCTCACTCAAATGGCAAATACATGGAAAGTTGTGAACAACTTTGGATGAGATAAATGAACCTAATAAATTAGTCGTTCAGCTGTGTTATGACAGTATTTTTTTCCTGGGATGTTTGCTTTCAACTTGCCAAGCAGTGCTCCAGCTTTCTATGGTTTTGGGGCAATTTTGAGCAGAATACCTAACTCACCAATGGCTTTGTCCTATGCAGAGTGACTGGGAGGCTGGTCCAAGGGAGCTGACTTTCCTTTGCAAATTGCTCAGGACTTGAAACTGTCTCCTGTCACTGCCCCTCATTTCACATTAACCTTAACTGATGCCCAGAAGGACCTAACTGCAGGGCACTGGAAACAAATGTACCAGAAATCCATCCTTCCACAGTTTTACCACCAGGCACTAGATATATCAGAGATCATTCTATTTAATTTATGAGGTGTGAGAATCAAATAACCTATATAAAAATTTATGTTGTGTCTCAAGATGTCCAATCGAGATTGAAATATGTCTGGTTAACTTCCAAATAAATTGACTCCTCCAGAGTTTTCTCTGAATTTTTCTCTCAGGCTAGAGTATGATTGAGTTTTATAGGTTTAACATTGTGAAGTAGCACCTTAGAGAGAGTAGAGTTGAGACATTTGCCCATACCATAGGCTTGTGCTATTGTTTCAGTGCCAGTGAGGGGGACTCACTTTAGAGGGGGTTTATGACTTCGCTTTGTGTGTAATTACTGATTAAAATGGTACCATAGCAATATTTAAAGAGAATCAAGCCTGGTCTGCTGGGGGATAGAGCTAGTGTTGCAGGAAGCATTTGTGGATGAGGCCGTGCTTTTCAACCAGGAGAAGTTCAGCCGTCATCTTCACGTTAACTGGGATGGGAGAAAAGGAGATGTAATTACACTTTTGAGTCACATTCTCCAGAGACGTGAATGTGGGGTGCCAACACTTGTGAATCCATCCAACCAGAGATCCCTCTACTCAAAAACATGAGCAAAACATCTATGAAGGCAAATTGAAGCCTCCAGAATGAGGAGAATCCTCCAGCATGTCCCATGCAGGGAGCTCTGTGAAATGCTGGGCCGTGGGCCAAGGAAATGCCAGCTTGGTGGGATCTACTGGTCTTTCCTTGTGACTGGGGCCAGTGCAACACTCTGTGCCAGCCTTTTGCTCCTCTTGCCTGCAGCACTAGTGGCAGAGCTGAACATGGGACAACTTTGTCCTGCCTGGAGAGGAAGGCATACAAAGTGGAAACCAAAAGTCCTTCTGAACATGGCTGAATGTTCCCCCTTTGCTGCTTATTTTTTTCTGGCTGATACACCAACCATGCCTTGAAATGCATATGGTAGTTCTATTTATGGATGGAAAACTGGATTTTTGTCTTTATAAGTGTATAAAATAGTTGAGAGGAGGACAATATGGAGAAGAATAGATCCAACACAAGCAATGCTTTGGTAGTGATGAGGAGAGGAGCTGTGTTGGTAAGGGGACGGCTTCAGCAAAGGAGTTGGTTGTGTGCACCCTGATTGGGAGACATCAAGAAGAGGTTAAGCAAAAGTCCATTGCAAATTCTTCAGTATCGTTGAGCCTAAACCCAGCATTTTTTAACACTCTTCATCCATCCCTAGCAAACACTTGGGGTGATGTTAATCACACCTCACTAGCTGGCAAAGGAATTTATGCAAATGCTGCACCATCTTCTCGATTGCTTTTTCTTCTGCAAATGGAAAAAGCAAAATTGGAGAATTGGAAGAAGAACTGTGGTCTCACAACCCATTATTTTTTATCCTGAAATCTTTCCTTTACTCTCTGGTAAATCTGCAGCAGAAGTTGTGTTTTACACTTCTGGGAAGGGGAGCAGGGGAGCAGCTTTTCCTTACCTTTCACATTGTGTGCCTTTTCAGGCTTTGGCACGATGACTTTAATGAATTTTGTAGAGTGTGCAAAACAGCAAAACAGAAGCATCTAAATCTCTGTTCTTTTTGTGAAAATTTACAACTGGCACGATGATTACATTTTCTCAGGGCTGCTAAATCCTGTGGGTGCTCTTGAAAATTATAACATTGACTGCATGTAGTAAATTTGACCTGTGATTTCACCTATGTTTTCCTTTAGTTTGTTTTAATTCCTGCCCCTCCACTTTTCTCCTTTCATCAACTCTTGTTTAAGTTTGCCCTGCCCTTGATTTTTTGCTGGAATAAATCTAGCTCTTTTGGGCTCGGCCTTCATTAGAAAGGAAAAAGAGTTACCTAACACGTCTTACCTAACAGCCCTGTTATTTCCAGTAAAGGTGAGAAAGGTGGTTTTCTTTTCAGGCCTGCCAATTCTTGTCCTTTCTTCTGAGATTGCTTGCCAGCATGGAGATGGCTTTGTGTTGCGAATTCCTCTTTCACAGTTCTGCTCAGAACTGGGTTACGACCACCTTGTTGTACCTAGGTCACTGCGCAGCTATCAATTCAGAAAGATTTCCAGTGACAACCAGCAATGTTTTTTTGCTTTGAAGTGTTGATAAAAGCTATTGTTGGGTTCTTCCTGTCCTGGGTGAGTTTACATAAACGATTGTGTATCTGTGCGAGACAGCAAAGGGGGAAGAAAACAGATGGAAGAGAAGTATTGTAGTTCTGGGGAGCAAGTGAGTCCACAGCACATGGGTAAGGGAAATGCGAGGAGAAATAATTAGTGCTGTAATCTGATTTGCTAATAATCCATTTATAAAACAGTTATGATATATACTTGTAGGAATGTGACTGATCATAACGACAAATGATATTACTTCCTCCCCTCCCACTCTGTATTAAGGAACCTTAATTACTTGATGGCTCAAGACTTTGTGGGTGACTCATGCTACAAGGAGTCAGATGCTCACAGCACATAATGGAGCTCTTGAAAAGCTTTCATAACGATGGCGGGCTCCTGCTACCTCCCTCCCATACATCCCTCTTTGCCAAAGAGTTATTAGGTAATTTAAAATAATTAAAAAGGAAATAATTAAAAGATTTTACACACACAGAAATAGCACTTGCAGCTAATTATGTAAGTCTATCACTTCGAACACTGGAACACTATTACCATTATCAGAGAATTGCGTTTGAATTGTGACGGATAATCCTCTAGTCCCATGTTACGCTCTTGCAAGTGGGAGCTGGTTGTCTAGGTTTTTACAGAGGGAAAGAGGTGTGTGGAGCCCGTGCTCTACCCGTGGCTCTGCTATAGAAGGTTTCTGGTCAGCTTTGCTCCCTACAGACTTTTACCTAATTAAAACAAAGCCGGGAATGAAAGCTCCTTCATCTAATCTTAATGTGTTTGCACAGGATGTTTTGCTAAATGCACAGGGGTTCCTGTGTGTTTGTGGCTCCTTGTAGGGTTGAGATGTCAGAGTAACTTCCTGACGGGGGGACTGTAGGCATGGGTTGTGTTAAATGAAGTAAAAGTGACAAAATTATCCCATGGTCTCGCTATCAGTAGCGTGGACATCGGCTTCATAAATATGGTGATAGGGGTATGAAGTAATAATTTATTTCATCGATCAGCAACACAGAGCTACCTTTCATGTGGATAATGGCAGCTGTTTAACGGTGCAAAAATAATTACATTGTAGTTTTATGGTAAGAAGCTAATATCTTACCCAAATAAAGCCTTTGACACCTTAGGCATTCAGAATCTAATTATTCAGAGTGAAATTTGGTCCAAAAAAGTGAGGCGAACCTCCTTTCACCTTTGAAAAATACCTGTAATACATCACTGCTGCTAATCAGACTGCTCCTAACACTGAACAGCCAACAATAGCTTAATGCTACTCCGAAAGATATGGTGAAACTGTGAAATAGCAGCAGAAAGTCACAGTGGTCATTGGATTTTTGGATATCTTTACTTTTTGCTTTTCCTTTTTTTTTAAAATTTTTTTGTGGCTTTTTTTGGTTGATTTTTTTTTTTTTTTTTAGCTGGAAAGCTGTTGAAAATATTATCTTACTATTTGTTTCATCTTATGTGAAGAAGATACCAAATAGACATTGACTGCCAGAGGATACTTATGATTCAAACAAATGCATCTTTCCATGTTTTTTTTTCCATGCCTGAAACAGTGTTCCCAAAACTACGAGTGAAGCACAGTGCTCAGGAGAAGAAATTTTAGGCTGTGACTTTCGAAAAGGCATTTCTTATTTTGGCTGTCCTCAGCTTTGATTGACTTTGTCCCCCATAACACCCCTTTGGAAGCAGTCAGCCCGGCTGAATTCCGGTGGGAGCTGCGGACTCCGAAAACATCGGAAAACGTTATGAATGCCTAGAACAAAAGGTTGTTAGAAATGGTGGGATTAGTTCACAGATTAGCAAACCGCCTTCACCTGGAGGGGCAGGATGCACGGCTCTGTGTGTGCCCCAGCCCGGCAGGAAGCCTCAGGGGGAGCGACAGCCAGCTGTGCCCCCGCGCCTGGCAAGGGTAGCAGCAGGGGACCGAAAAGCACTGGGGCACAAAGCAGCAGCAGATGTGTCTCTCCATGTTTCCAGCTAGACTGGGTAGCTGCTCGGGGGCTGCAGCTAATATTCACAGCAAATATTCAATGGTTCAGGGTCTTCCAGATTTGAGAGAGGGCTGAGAGGAGGTCCGGTGGCAGTGCCCTGTAGATTTCTTAGGACACAGCAAAGGCACTTGCAATTTATAGAATTGTAGAATCACATAATCTTTTAGATTGGAAAAGACCTTTAAGATCATAGAGTCCAAACATTAGTCTAACACTGATAAAACCACCACTAAACCATGTCCCTCAGCACCACTTTTACCCATCTTTTAAATACCTCCAGGGATGATGACTCAACCACTCCCCTGGGCAGCCTGTTCCAATGTTTGACAACCCTTTTGGTAAAGAATTTTTTCCCAATATCCAACCTGAACCTCCTCTGGTGCAACTATTCCCTTGCCAAAAAAAAAAAAAAGAGATGCTCAGGTAAGAAGCTAGTGGGTGTGCAGGAGAGAAACCCAGCAACTGTGACCTACACACATTCATTTTGATTTGTTTTTGACCTTTCCTCTTCAGTTTCTGGTGGCAGGGACTGAAGACAAAGCTGGCTTTTTGTGTCTGCAAACTCTTGGTCCCAACTGGTGTGCAGGAGCACCTGGGGAGCGCTGGCTTTGGTGGCTTTTTCCTCCTACCTGCCCATTCTTCATCCACACCGTGTGATAAATAAAACCACTGCGCTGTGGGGCGGATATTGTCTGAGAGACTGGTTCACTGCAGAGGCTTAACAGGAGGTTGTGTGGAAGAAGGAGACTGGAAGGAAGGGCTGAGAAGTCTGGAGTATCTCTGGACTAGACGATAGCCTTTGGACCAGTGAGTGGGGATGAGGTTTCTCTGACCCTCCCCACCCCCAACTGAGTAGATCACAAAACCCATCAGCTTCTATTGGCACTTCATAGACTGTGGCCAATGGGCCCCTGGTGGTCCAGGGAACCACAGACAATGCTCTGTGAAGACATATTGAACAAAGTCTTTCACATCACCATTAGTATAGCTTTTTATTGATAACTGGGAAGTGAAAGTTGCAGTATTTCATCTGGGAAAAATACCGAGGATTTACTCAAAACTTAACCAGGGAATTAATTCCTTCTTGTTGACACAGAAGTTTCCCAACACAGAAAATTGCTCATGCACTGAGCAGGGACAGAGTCCTGCAGTATGCTCCACTTGGCACAGGGAGGACCAAGCTTGGTTTGGTTCCCAGCTTTCCTTTGTCAAGGGGTGTTGGCAGAATCTTCCTGACTCCCTTTAGAGGGGCTAGGGTCCCCTAAAGGGCTGTTCAAAGTAGAAAGCTCATTTAGGCACTCCAAAACAGGCTCTAGAGAAGTTTGTATCTCTCTGTCCCTTGACTGTAGATGAAGCACAGGGAAAGGAAACAAGCTTTTGTGAGCGCCTGCACCATTGGCCTCTTTGCTTGTAATATGGGGTAACAGCATTTTCCTGACATACGAAATGCTTTTTGAGTTACGGATAGATTGTGCTAAGCATTATTATGATCATGCAGTACTTCAGGAGTCGTGTAAGGAGAGGTTGTATTAAATACCATCATTAATGATCTAAAAGAAAAAAGTGAGAAGAGCATGATTACAAAATTCAGAGGATATTGAATTAGGAGGACTTGAGAGAAAATGAGATAATAAAAAGAGACCTAAAGAGATTATAAAGGTAGGCAGGGGTTTTTATAGAAACTGAGATTCATCCCGGAAAACTGCAGGATAATAAATCTGAGGGAAAATAATCTGAAATACATATCTCCAAGAGGAAGAAGAAACCTGGGAAGCAGTAATTCTGAAAGAAGTAAGATGATAATGGATAGCCAACCAAGCCTGAATTTGCAATATCATAAAGCTGCAAAATGTCCAATGTAATTTTAAGTTGCAAATGCCAAACTATCATGTCACAAGACTGATAATCTTTTTTTTTTTTTTTTTGCAAACAGTTTATTACGACTGAATGCAGAATGGCTCAAGCAGTTTTCAAGTCTGAGCAGCAAGTTTTAATCTATTTAGTCACTGTGCAGGGTTGTCACTACAACCAATATCCACTTTATGTGTTTCAAGATATTTGCCCAGAACTGGTGAGATGCTATTTTGTTCATGCTACTGTGCATGTCACACAGACCTACCATGGTCTTCAATTGCTGTCCACTTGGTTGTGTGAAGCAATGTTGATAGCAACCATCACACACTTTCTTTTTGGCTTTTCCTCTTGAGGGAATGGTGTGTGTGCATGGATGGAGGCTGAAGGGGAGGGAAGGGAAAGAGCCTTGCATAATGTTTTACTGAAGTGTGCAAAGACCTGTTACTGGTAATGGGTAGGTTGAAAATCTGCCCTCCACTTGGAATGGGCAGTGGGGAACAAGTGGTGAGATTCGTGGTGGTTTAAATTAAAAACTTGCAGTCTGCAACTGAGATGGGCTCAGAGCACACAGGCAGGCTATTATTACACCTCATCTGAGGAGTGAAAACTTATAAATTTGCAGTAGTTGATGACTTTTGCATTGCCTTCATCATACCCTCAGTTTCTCAGCCCTGGACCAGCAGCTCTCTGTGTGCTATTAACATGGAGCCACAGCAGAGCAGAAAACAGAACTTGTTCATGAAAAGTAATGTGATCCCTTACATACTCTCGGCTGAGACCACCGGCCATTTTGCAGACGAATAATGACATAATGAACCTGCTGCAATAGGCAGTGAGAAGCCAGCACAGTAAGCAGAGGACAGTCCTGATATGTTCCCAGTAAGAATATTGCCGTGGAGGAACTCGGTGGATCAGCTGAGGAAATGTGTTGTTGCATTTGGTTCACGTTGTATTTTTTTAACCACTGAAGTTTTCAGACCCAGGTAGATTATGTTTACAATCTGCCTATTAAATCATCATAAACTTTTAATGCTGGGAATATGACCTGCTCACAAAACCAAATGTAAATAGCAAAGGTTTGGAGTGGTTATTGAAATTGCTGTCAGTGTGAATCATACCGTCTAACCCAAGAAATAAGCTGCTGGATTTAATAAGGCAGAAGTTGTGAAAATGAATATCTCCTCCAAATAAAGCAAAACTAACATTTTACCATCTTCTGACGGTTGAAATTTATGGTGGCAGCTAAGATATGAATGAAAGTTAAATAGTCCTATTAATTTGATTACTTGTTTCCAGAGCCATCAGACATGTGGAAAGTAATATCATGTGGGAAGTGGTGTAAGATTTACACTCGCCTGAGAGAAATCACTGCTCCGTCTATCAGATTTGATAGGTGTCAGAGGGCCTTTTGAAAATGAATAATAAGAGGACTGAATAATAAGAAAGACGCTTAGCTGTTTAAAACTTTTAAACATTTGGATGAATTTTTAAACTAATTAAAACAAAAGTTTAAGTGGAAGTTTTGACATATATCTGGAATATGGTAGAACTGCTCAGCTGAATGTGTGAATTATCTCACGCTCACTGGCATTTGTGAGGGGGATTTTTAAGATGTAAAATGTTATAGGGCCATTCAAATCAGAGGAAATTGATTTGAGTTTGTGCCTGTATCCTTTTATGATTTCATAGTCCAAGAAAACCCAACTGGGTCAGGACCCTGCTGTCCAAGCTTTCATGTGGACCCAAACCATTTTGCCTATGCAACAACCCTCATAAATGATGCCCCTTCAATTTATTTTATGCTAAAATTTGCTAAGCAATTAAATGTAATAAGGTCCTCTTTGCCAGGGCAGTGCAATGTGCCCCAAGTGCTGTAGTGGTGGTCACAAAACCATGCTGACGAAGGGTCTGTTTCTTGCCTCACTGATGCTGATGGCAGAACTGCTCCTTGACTTCAGTGGGAGCGGTGTTAAACCGTAAAGGAGGCTTAAAAAGAAATAACCGTCCTCAACCATTCAGCCTGGAGAAGAGAAGGCTCCAGGGAGACCTTATAGCAGCCTTCCAATAGACTGAAGGGAGCTACAGGAGAGCTGGAGAGGGACTCTTTGTCAGGAAGTGTAGTGACAGGACAAGGGGTAATGGTTTTAAATTGGAAGAGGGGAGATTTAGATTAGATACCAGAAAGAAATTCTTTCCTGTGAGGGTGGTGAGGCACTGGAACAGGTTGCCCAGAGAAGCTGTGGCTGCCCCATCCCTGGAGGGGTTCAAGGCCAGGCTGGATGGGGCTTTGAGCAACCTGGTCTGGTGGGAGGTGTCCCTGCCCATGGCAGGGGGGTTGGAAACAATGATCTTTAAGGTCCCTTCCAACTCTAACCATTCTATGATTCTATGAACTAGCAAAGGGGCACTTGTCGCGTTGCATCTTTGTGCCGCCTTCTGCTGGGGGGAATCCTTTCCCCGACCAGCCCGTGGAAGTCATGCCTCGCGACGAGGAGCTCCAGGGCACTGTGATGGGAGAGCTGCCAGGGAAGCAGAGCGATGCAAAACAAAGCCCCGTTCAGAGCCCGTGTTTGCCATGAAACAGCAGCACTTGCTGTTCAGCCTGGCACGGAACGGGGGCTGGATTAATCTCTTATTCTTCATTTGAAAGGCTCTGTATTAAAAGACTAAGGTTTAGGATTTTACATCCATTTAACACCTGGCTAAGAACTGGGGGTATGTGTTCAGATATTAATGTGACTAAAAAGATATATGCTCGGGTTAAGGTTATTTCAAAAAAAGAAGCTCTGTCATTAATAATTTTTGGTCAGGAGCTCTGCCCGTCATCAGGAGATAAATCAGCTTGCAGCAGCTGTGACAGCTCTTTAAGTCTGAGGCCCGAACAGCTTAATTGGGGAAATGATCAATTCTAAGATGCATAGTCAAGATGACATCCTTGGTGCAGTAAATTCTTTCAGGAATGAACATGAATAAAATGAATATATTTATGGAACAGTGATGTAATTCAGAATCTCGGCTGTTAGGGAGCCTATGCATCTTCATTCCTTTTCTGCCCTGCAGCAATTTTCCAAGGCTCCAACCTCAGATAACTGTGAATGGTCTGAAAACTGCCCTAGGTGAATGTGGATTTTATAAGAATGAAGAGTCTTTCCAAATGCTATGAATGAATAAAAAGTCCGCATTTTCCAGTGAGTATTATGAGTCGACTGTACTTATTTTTTCTACATACGGGGTAAACATAAGTCCTCAAAAACTCTTGAATTAATGATTTATTCATCTGAGGTCACTTTGAAAAAGAAGTATTGATTCACCTGTTGGGAAAAATGTGCTTGCTTCAAGGCCCTATCAGACTGCTCTCCCTCTCTGCTCGTCATCCCACCAAGGAGAGCATCCTGCCGTACGTACTGCTGCCGCCTGTACGTGCTGTGCCCAGCAAGGAAAATTTGTGGGGCTGGTCATCTCCGGGCAGAAGTGGGTGAATAATGAAAACAACTTCATCACATGATTTATTTAAAGGGTGCATGGAATTCCTCAGTGGAAAATTTGGATGAGCATCTCGGGGCTCCTCGGGGATGAGGCCCCAGGACTGCTCTCTGGTTAGGAGCATCTCCCCAGTGGTTGGGGGACTGGGGAGGGTGGTGGATGCAATGCGAGAAGGATGCTGTTCGGCAGCAGATCAGGCAGGTCCCGAGGTGGGCAATGGGGCACAGGAGAAATAGCACGATAAAGACACTCACATGTGGCACTGGGGATGCTGAAAAAAAATATATATTTGCGTGGTGTGCTGTGCTGGCCCCTCTGTCCTGCTGTCCCGGGGGCCTCGCTGGGATTTCTGCAGTTTGTAACATGCCCTGCTATGGCACCCAGGGAGTTTCAAAGGGGCGTGATTTGTTACACGGAACAACTAATGATCTGGCAAGTTTTCCTCTGGACGCTGTCCTTACATTATTCAGACACCGGTGGCACGGGCTGCTGGCTGGAATTTACTTTGCAAGGGAGGATGGCTCCCATCTGCTTGTGTGTGTTGCTGTAATTTCAAATCCTGCCCGCACCGAGTGCTTTTTCCCCCCCGAGGAGAGTTACCAGGCGTGAGACACACCAGCAGCCCTGGAGGGGTGCCTGATCTTCTCAGAGGCAGGGCTCAGGCAAGGAGGGAACCAGAGCAGGGGCAGGACGTGGTTGGGGGGGGTTATTGCTGCTGCCCAGGGAGGATGTGGGTGGCTGGAGGTGGTTGCCCACAGTTCACTTCTGCTGCTGGTGGTGCTGTAGAAGACCAAGTGCTTTGCAAGCTGTCGGTGTTGCGTTTGGCAGGGGAGAGTGCTGGGTGCCCACCACAGAAATGGGCTCTGGAGCCTGCTAGGTGTGTATCAAGCAATTTCGGTTTTCAATTGGGTTATTTTAATTCTTACAAAGTGCCACGTGCCTGCACGTATTCCCAGGGATGACAAAACGCTACAGTAGCCATCCCTAAGTTATCACTGGTGACTTTATGGCTTCAGGTTATGCGAAGAGCATCCATTCATACACAGGTTCTTGATTAACCCTGCAGGATCCCACTGAGTTGTTACAGTGCATAAAGCAAGAGGCCACGTGAAAAGCGTTTTCATGTTGACATGAAGGAGAGCAGACCCAGTGCTCTTACCGTCTATTTTGTCAAAATAATTTTCATGCCGAAGTTTAAGCCACACAGCATAAATATTTCCCAGCCAGCAGGCAGTGTTCATGAAGCACATACTGGAGTGCGTGACTCAGACCATCAAAAGCAAAACTTTAACCATGAACTGTGTGAACTCTAAGGAAAAACCTCCGGTTGAGCTAATATAACGTATTGGAAGTGACTTGGATACCTTCCCATCTGCGCTGCACTTTAATGAAACCTGTCCTCTCCCACTCTGAATGTATGTGTGCGTGTGAGTGTGTACTTAATAGATACAGTGCAGCAAGCTCCCCAGGATTAGCTAATGAAAATAGCACTGTAAAATGAATTGAGCAAATCGATGCAGCCGGAATTTTGAGCGCTGTGACAAATGCACCAACCTGAAACTCCCCTCTTCCATTGCGGCCGATATTTTATGTGCAAGTACGTGTTGCACACTTCTAAAATGAGACTACTATTTGTAAATGAAAACTGACTGGGGCCAGATGCATGTGCTTAGGGAAGCAAAGGAGAGGGAGGAACACTTCAAGTAGTGGAAGATGGGACTGCCCTTGGGGGCTCTGGGTCACACCTGCCCCTACAATGAAGCCCCAAAGACACCCTCCTGAGTGATGCTGTTGTAAGAAACTAGGTCCAAATGTGAAGTAACACAGGAGCTGAGGGAGCTGGGAATTTTTCCAGGGTCCTCATTGCCTTTTGGACCCCTCTGAGGCTTCCAGCCCAGTTGTGAGACCACTGGGGCAGAAGGGAAAGTTACCTGCAAAAAGAAAAGGCTATGGACGGGCCAAAACCCCCCAACCTGGGGGACTTATGTAGTGTCACTTTCTGGGGCTTCATAAACACATTCCCCTGTTCCCTCCAATGCTGCAGGAACCCTTGCTTTGGGGAGTGCAAGGGAAGTTTAAACTCACTCCATTTCAGGAGGAATTTTTTGTCTTTCACACAGGATAAGTGAAACAATTTGCAATGTGAATGTCATAATTAAGTCTAATTATTTTACCATACTTTTGCCTTCATTAGACATTGTGTTTGTAATAATTGCTGTAATCAACCATATGGTTAGTATTAACTTCTTAACTACATGGGGGCAGGTGATCCCTGCAGGAGGAATAGGTGACTTCCAGGTCTGTAGGTGTCCTGCTGAGTCCTGTCACCCCAGGGAGCAGGTGGGGTTTGGCTCTCCTTCACCTCTCACACATGAACACGAGGGCAAGATTTCAGAACACCTTAACAGAAGTGTGAGGTGAGTCTGTAGAAAAACTTCTCCTTTGTGCATTAGTACTTATGTTTATCCACATGACCAGCTCCACACTTGTGCCACCAACTGTAACGTCAAGGAGTCACTACTAACATCTGAGTGTGTAATGATAGGGTCTACCAACTAATTCTCTTTTCCCTGGCTTGCTAATAATTCTGTCATCTTATTGCTAATGATTCCACTCTCAAATTATTTTTTACAGTTATATTATATAAAAAAAAAATAAATCCAGATTAGGTACACTGTAATTGCTGAGGATTGTAGGATATATGTTAATTTTTCTTTTGTAGTGTGCCAGGCTGCCAGAATCAGTTAATCAAGTGTTTTATCTTTCTGTGTAACATTTGCAATGTAAAATACTTACTGAGTAACATCTCACCTGAGCCAGTATTATGTACCTTGTATTTTCACTGATCTCACCATAAGTGGATTTTGGTTGGCTATAGGACAAAATCTATTCTTACTGCTGCTTTCCACCCAAATGTTTAACTGGTATGTTGATTTCTTCATTTAGTTTCCTTTGTGCTGTTCCTGAGAAAGCAAAGAAAGAAATGTATTCACTCATAGAGCCAATGGTGATGTCAATCAGAATTAATCCACGATGCCTTCAGAAGCTTCTTTAGTGAACATGTAGCAGGTTTGTTCAAAAGCTTTTGCAGCTTCATGGTGGGATTGGTGGTCAAAGCCAGTAACAGAGGGGATGAAAAATGATCGCCGTCCCAACTGACCTTAGCTGCAGTTTGGTCAGGTCCAGCCAGAGAGCCCTTACCCCAAACATCCAGTGCCTGCTGGGTGCAGCTCTCACTGGTGATGAGGGGACAAGGACGATGTCCTTGTGCTGATGAACACCTAACTGTCATACACAGTTGGCTGGAGCTAATAGGGAATGATTTTAAGCTTTGCACATCAAACCTGGACCTCAAACATATACCAGAGTTGGGGTGATGGGCCCTTTGTTACAAGGGAGGGATCTTTGTCTCCCTTGTGATTTGTTTCCTTCCCTTACACCACAGCATCCTTCTGATGCAGACAGGGGAAGGTTTCAAAATCCTGGGAACTGAAAACTGCCTCCTGCTTGCCTCTTGTCCTTGTGGCACAATCTGGGACTGTCCTGAGCTGCAGGAGGTGACAATGCATGATCCCATCAAACGATGTTCTTTTTTTGCCAACGGAAAGGGTTTTTTGGGGGATTCAGCTTATCACTAGGATGAATCGTGATGTTAACTTTACAGTAGGTTAAGAATTTTCTCCCTTGATGGTCCTATTCCTTTCCAAGCTTGGGGAGGCAAGGAGGACAGCACAGAGAGGGATGCCTATCTGAATGGTATCTGCATGCATCCTCTCTTTTAGTTAATAACAGTGACACCAACATTTGGGGAAGAGGGATTAATTTTTTAAGTATGCTTTGACAGGCCATCCACAGAAATAAAATTGGTGACTTCCAAGACTTTTTTTTTGCCCCAGACATATGTTAATATTTTCTTCTGGATAATTCCTTGAGAAAACAGAGGGTGAAGAGGGCTGCTGTAAACAGGCTGCTTCCAAAATCCCTCCTCTGTGATTTTTTGTGATTTGTGGACAAAGAAGTGGGACCTGTATCCACCATGGGACGGAAAATGAAGAAATTTGTTCCGTAGTGGATATGATGTAGGGGATATATTAATGCCACTAATTGCAAAGGTAATGAGTGGAATGGGAACTCCTTTTTATGGGGACACAAGTGGGGAAGGCATGCTTATTCACGTGTATCAAGATAAAATGTCAAACACGGACAGTCTGAAAGGCAGGAGAAAATCTGAGGCTGAATGCTCAGTGCAGCCTTTGGAAGCAGGTTTGTATATAACAAAACATACAAAGCCCTACCAAGCATGGAATAACCACTTCATCATTTTAAATGAGGGCTATAAAAAATTACAGTCAGCACATAATAGGTGTTTTGCACCCATGCTAAGTACTGCCAAGAAAATAGTTACTCAAGTAAATCAATAAAGTATCATTCCTTTCCAAGGTCTTCCTGTCCCAGTCCCTGAACCTCTCATTTCGGAGGAGTACTGAAACCTGTTCAAGATTTATTTTGATGAAAGTAAGTATCTCTGCATTATCAGGCAGTAAAGAAGTTGTTTACTACTACTCCAGGAGTGTTGAAAAATCCCTCTGAATACATACTTGCATTGTAGCTATCATAAAAATGTCTACTGGCTATTGGAGCCCCCAAATTGAATTTTTTTTCTTTCCAGAAAACAAAGAGTTCAGCCCGAGACCTAGAAATTGCTTCATAAGAAAACCATCTGTGTTGAGAGAGATGGACGGAGGTATACTGTCACATACACAGTTCAAGTTTGGTATAAAACATTTCTATTCATATTCTGTTAGCAAATAAGCCTGGGCTGAGGTAGCAGCACCTGTTCTGGGTTCGTTTCCTATAAATCAGTCTAGATGTTTAATATGTTCCTCATTACCGGAGCGTTTGAAAACCAGCAATACACCTGAAAACCAATTTGCTGGCATAAATGTTCCAACAAAGTGGTGAATTTTCAGCTCACACTGTCAATTATTGGCAGGAAGCAAGTTTTTGACTTGGCCCTTGTCAAGGTTAATACAATTCACAGTCATATTGCTCCAATCAAGCTCTGAAAATGTGGTGTGCGGGATACACCATTGCAAGAGTTGGAATTCCCAATTTTTTAACACATACAACAAAATCTTTGCACAGGAACTGCATATATAAAATGATTTTGTGAAAAAATTCAAATAGTGAAGACGTTGAAGAAAATCTTCATCTGTTCGCGAAACGTGTGAACGGGGGAAAAGCTGACTCAGCTCCTGGGTGTGAAAGGCTTGCCCTGCTCTGAGGGATGTTGCGCCAAGTAGTTGGCAGAGTAATTGGCCACAAAGGGGAAAATATCTCGCATTTTGGGGATTTGCCCCAGAAATGAACCAGAGTGATAGTCCCTGCTCTGCTCTTGAACCCACGACAGTTTTGGGGGAGTCAGAAGCTGAGGAGGAGGAGTATTTGGTGTAGGGGAGTGACAGACAGGTTTCTCATCCCTGTGTCACCTTCTGACCTCTGAGGGGAGGTGCCAAGTGACCAGGCTTCGTGGACCTCTAGCACCTTACTAGGTCTCCAGGGGCTGCAGGTGTCTTCCTGTTGGGGGATTGAGCATTTAAAATGAAATTCAGCTGTGTTTTAGTCATCTAAAAGTTACATGTCTGTTCGAAGCTACTCATTTAGGCTTCCTGCAGACAGCAACTTCTTAAGCCTTGACTTGAAACCTTGACTTTATCTGGGTGGATTTTCTCAAGATTCCAATGAAGGAACGTGATTTTGTGGGGATGTGGAGAAGACCAGACTTCAGACCAGTTTGAAATCATTAACATTTTAGCCTGCATGGATGTCCTTTGGGAAAGGGCAAAGTTGCACCACTTGGAGCTAAGATGAATGAAGGAATGGAAAAGCCCTGCTTATCATTGGAAGGAGACAAGCACTGTTTCTGTGTGCCTTGTTCTTGTGAGCAGGATGGCTCAGATTTTAGCATCAGATCCTGCGAGCAGCAGGTAATGGGGGCAGTACAAAAGATCCAGGGCATCTCTTGTGTCTGCATCTGGGAGGTCTCACTACCAGAGAGAGGAGGGTAAAGGGGAGGTGAAAGAGCCAGGAAAGAGCAGACTTGCCATAGGAATTGAGAGTGGCTCATATACTGCCTTTCACTCATACAGCTGGTGGTTCTCTTTTCCAGACCTGGCACAACGCTGACTCTTCTCCATTATCCTCCTTCTCCCAGATGGAAAACATAATTGGTGAGACACTGGAACAGGTCGCCCAGAGCAGTTGTGGATGCTCCGTTGCTGAAAGTGTTCAAGGCCAGGTTGGAGGCAGGGGGGTCGGAACTTGCTGATCTTTAAGATCCCTTCCAACTCTAACCATTCTATGATTCTATCAATATTCTTGCATTGCCTGGGTGTGGTCTTTTTTTTTAGTAAACTGAAATACTGCGTTCAGAGCAAATGTTAGTGGTGCTTTTAATGTTCTATGTCCTTTGTTTAACTCCAAATTCTTCCTTTTTTGCTAAACTTACAAATAAACCCGGTATTCTTGGTTAAGTTCTTCATTTTTACATCTTGAATAAGCTTCTCTTATTGATGTCTACTTTTATATTTCTATGTACAAATCTATCAAGACCATCAAGAAATGGTTTCCCAAACAGAATTTATTGCAAAGCTGATTATGTATTAATATATACAAATGACAAATCTAAAACACAATGTCAAAAAGCAAGAAAATGCAATCAAGAATTTATTATTCTCCCATTACTATTCAGCTGGGAAAATAGCTGCTCTATTTTACCAGAATAACTTCCCCCTCCCAAACCTCACACCCAACCCAGGTTTTTTAAGTAAGTGCCACAGAATTATTTGTAATAAAATACTTGAATATATAATAATATCAGAAGTTCACCATAATTTATCTACCTATTTTTCTCACTTCTATATTCCAGGTAGGCTTATTATAAAAATTTATTATCACACATACACATTGCGTACGTGCATGTGTGTCTCTAAACTTACTGGTCCATTTTACAGATGGAATAAACACCTTCTGAATTTCATAACCTTGCATCTTGTTCTCTTTTATACCCGTTTTTCCAACATTGTATATAAGGTTTCTTCTAGAAGATATTCACACAAGTGCTTCTTCCCAGGAATTGCTCTATCCCAAGCCTCAATTTGATTTTTTTTTTTTTTGTGATTAAAACCCAGTAATTTGAATAAAATGCATTTGAGAAAAAAAATCTAATGCTTTACTTTTTCTCTTCATTTTGAACAGTTGTCCTTTTGAACTGAAGAAATCATGCAGACCATTTTGTTACCCCTCATGTGGTGAGATATTAGGAGGTATGGGAAAAGAATTACGTGTCTTTGGTTAGCAACACCTCTGCACATTGTGTACAGACACCCTTATATTTGCTTGCCAGGTTTTGCTAATTTTGGATGTATTTTGGGTCTGGCAACTCCTAGATGCCCACATAGCAAGTGATGAAACGTCTCCATTTGCAGTGGAAAACTCTTTACTTTTGGGAAGTCTGTGGCAGCTGTAGCCCTATTTTTTTGTCATCAGAAGTTGGTTCGCTGCCCTGTTGTCTGAGGGATATGGTGGTTTGGGACAATAGGAACAACAGGAGCAAAATGGTGGGTATACACATGCACACAGGTGCACACACGCACACACACATTGTATAGCATACATCATATACTATACATATACTTGTATATATTACTATCTACTAGTAACATGTGTGTGCATGTGTGTGTGTGTATTTGTGCACATGCACACCTACACTTACAACTGAACTCTGTGAAGCACTCTGGGCATAATACAGAAATGATCTCTCTGTCTTCCATAGAGGCAATCACTCTACAAGCACATACAAGAAGTCATTATAATAGTTATTCTATTTATGGAGAAATGTGTAGCTAAAATGTAGGAAAATTATTGTTCTCCACATTCTCACTTTTTTATTGAAGAAACAAATCACACAGTAAATTACATCTGATTTGCATGAAATGTTGCACGCACCTAGAGCTCAGCATGAACCTGGGAAAAGACATTGTTTTAATTCCATAGCCTTTATAGCCCCGTTTGTTTGTTTCTTCTTTTTTTTTTTCTTCTTTTTTTTTTTTTTTTAATAGAAATTTCTGAGCTATAATTCTTATCTGGCTTTTCTTCTATTTGATAGGCCCTCCTGGGTATAATTTAACATCTGAAAATTGCAATGGTGGGTGAGGAAAGAGTATTGCCCATTGCCCAAGAGGAGGTGGAGGAGAAGCAGTGGGCAGAATGTGCCTGCCCTGTGGCAATGATGGATGCAGCCCCTGCTGGGAGACACTGCCACTTGCTGTGGAGATGTTCAGAGGGAAGAGAGGCTCCTGGGGGAGTATTGAAACAACTTGGTTGCATCAGCTGTTTGGCCCAGCCCCTGGACAACATGCTGAAGGTTTTGGTCTCTTCTTTTCTTCTAGTTTTATGCCTTCGTCTCTCTGGATGTCACCAGTAGGTGAAGACCACTAATTTCTGAATCACAACCCTCCCTGGGGTGTTTGGAAGCTGTAGAGCAGCCCCTACACGCATACAAACTGGAGAACAAACTTGGACCAGGTCCAGAAGGGTGATATGGTTGGTGTGGTGGTAACAGGGTAAATGAGCCCTTGCATATACAGCCTGAAGAAATCTGTCCAAAGCCTGGTCTGAGAGCTATCAACAAGACCTGAGCAGGACTGAGTGAAAATTTGCCATCCAATGGAAAATTGGATTTTTGATGAAGTACCCCTTTATTTTTTTGCAATGAGTGTGTACTTTCAATAGAAATTCCAATGTTTCCTCTAAGAAGCATATGCTTGAATAAAAAAAACATTTTTAGTGGAGATACTCCGCCAAATGGTAGGGGAAGTGCAGGAGAGGGGAAAGGCAGAAGCCCAGTAGGGCAATAAAAGCCCTTTAGCTTCTATTACCATCTTTGCCTCCTTCTTCCTCCTTAAGTCCACATCTGACAGTGCTTCCTGGAATGGGGAGGTCAGTTGATTTTTGTTTTCTCCTGTCAGCTAAACTGTTTCCTGGCTCAGCTTAAGATTGCTGTGATTCACCATTTATTCTCTTGAAAAAAAGCCCAATACCTCAGGAATCTCCCACCATGCGAGGCACAATCTGATGAGAGAGCTCAAGTCACAGGAGGAGAGCATGCGGTGTTAGGTCTGTGCTCCAGATTAAAGTAGTTTGGGTTTGAGTCATGATTTTCCCATAGTTAATTATTGCTGAAAGCTCCCAGCTTGCTAGACGACGGGTTCTTCAGAAAAAAATGTTTTAAAGGAGTGCAGCAAAAAAACAAAAGTGGAAAATGTATTTCAGCTAGGTAAAATAAGCAGTGGTACGAAGGGCAAACTGGGAGGATGTAAACACAAGAGAAGGAGGATTTTGTTTTCTAATTCAGAGAAGTACTTAACTGAAAGTCTTAAATGATATCCTGGACGAGAGTCTTGGTAAGGTATATAAGGCATACAGTTGTAAGATAAAAGTGAATAAATAAGTAGCTGCTCAAAAAGCCTTTCTCTTGGGGTCTTTAAAAAAGGACTGCTTATATCATAACCCTTGCAAAAACACAAAAGCAGCTTGTACAAGTCAATAATGATGCTTTAGCTCCTTGTGTTTTCCTGGTGGGTGATCCATGGCAAGTGCAGGTTACCCTGGCTTAGCACCACTTAAGGTATGGGTGCTTCTGCCCTCCTGAGGGTGATGAGCCACCACAGCGCTGGTGTTGAGGCTGTGTCTGAGTGCCATTGTCCCAGGAGGCCAAATCTGTCCCATGGGAAGCCTTGGTGTGCAATGCCTCATAGTCATGCCATATCTTAAACAAATAACTCCTTTTTCTTTCATACGGATTTTATCCAAGGGAATTTGTACGCTTGGTTTGCACGTGAAAGCGTTGAGCTCATTTTTGAGAAAGAGATAGAGGGAGGGAGGGAGGAAGAGAGAGAGAGAATAGCTCCCCATCTTACCTTAAAAGTTTTTAACCAGGTATTCTATACCTCCTTTCTTAATGTTGCTGAAAGTGTACTGTATTGTGCTGGAAAAACTGTTTAGTATGCTCGAGGACTCAGAAACTAATCTCAACGTCTAGCCTTGAAGGGTGTGATCTATTGCAATTAGAAATGTATTGCTTTGCAATTACTATTACCACTTGCTTTTACCTGCAGGCATAGAAATAAATACCTGTTGCCTGTGGATATTTATACCTCTAAATTCCTGCAAAGAAGCCAGTCCTAATTTCAGCAGCTCTGCTGGGGTGAAGCTGATGCCTCTAACTATCCTTTGCATCTGCTGAAAAGTACCGCAAGCAACCACATCTGGGATGTAACGATGATCATGCAATTATTGTCACCTGTCTGCAGCAAAAAGTTAGAAAATAAGCCTATTTAGAACATCAATCTGATCTGGAAAGTCTAGGGATTGCTGCAATAACCTAATTTTGGACATATTATGTGTTTTCTTCTTTTGGAGAATATTAATGCCCAAGCACCTTTTTCATTATTCTCTCTTTAGCATTTCTGAAGAATGATGTCAGAGTTACCATGTATGTATCATCCCTTGCTCTTGCATATGACAACCAGCTGTCACCAGTACTGTATTTGGGGATACATCAGAAGTTAATAATTACCAATTAATTAACAGATAAACATGATGACATCAGTGTTCAGGTGCATGCTGGCTCAGGAGTGGTGGGTCACTCAGATCTCTTCTGTGTTGGACACTCCTTGAGTGGCATGTCCAGAAGGTGGTTTAACAAGGCTGCAAGGGAAGCCTCTTCACCATACGCCTGTCCTGATCCAGCAGAGAGAAAGGCTGCAGGAACATGGTGTAGTTGGAACTCAGCTCTGCCCTGCAGCTTGGTGGGAAGGAGCCCAAGGAGGTGACTAAAGCCAGGTCTATGCAGGACTTGTGGGACAGTGAAGGCACATCATTATTGGTATGAAGCTCTTAGAGTGTTTGTGCATCTTTGCTCTTCTGTTATTGCTTTGTCCATGGGCTGAATCGAGTTTTGAGGCTATAGGCTTAAATGGGGGGAAAAAACTGATCTAGGTTAAAAATATTCCCTGCTCCTCTTTGTTCTTGCATTTTCTGCAAGCTTGGGTAAGCTCATCATCCCAGGTCACCATGTGCTCCCTCACACTGCCAGGGCAATTTTGGGGACGATGGTCTGTGTGTGTGGATGGGAACGCAGGAGATTCTTTGGTCCCTGAGCCCTCCTGAAGGCAACCACCATGGATCAGATTTTTCCTTCTCCCACTGACGTAAGTCTAGAGCAAGTCTATCACAGTCGGCAAAGGCTGGCCAGGCAGAAAGCTGAAATTATCCTGTGTCAGAAGCTGCAGGATCTGACAGGACTTTTCAGACCCGATGCAGGGGCTGTTTAACCACCTAAAAGCAGATGGTGGCATTTGCTGAGAGCTGCTTGTAAGTGAAACGACTCTCTCAGCCCCTGCCTGGACTGAGGGCTGCCAGAAGAGACCCGAGACAGCCCAAGTGCACTTGTTGGGATTTGTTTGTGGGAGGGAAACTGTCATTATTCAGCACGTGTTGGGGGTACATGCTGGGGATCAAAGTGTCTTGTGAGCAGTTGGTTTGTGCGGAGATGAAGGAGTTCACCTTTAAAACAAGATATAAAGGAGGGGATACAGAATTTGCTTTGCTACTTATGGTGAGTTAAGGGGGATGGCATTTTCTGACTATTGCTTGCTAACCAGAAACCACGAGGAAATGAAATTGAGCAATAAGGGACTGCTGTGTGCACCATATACTTGTCAGGTTAGTGTGCGATGCCAGATTGAGGAGCGGCTGGATGCAGATGCTCGCCACAGAAACATTTTGAAGGAATGACTTGATGAATTTCACTGCCTTGTCTAGTCATTATCTCTTGCAGCTACAAACTCTCCAGCAAAACCTTTGAACTACAGATAAGAGTGGCAGCATATATTTTATAAAAAGGAAATTAATAAGATTTTTAAAGTAAAGTTTGATACCGTATCTTTTGCAAACTTATTCCTTTAGTGGGTTGCAGGCCTTACTGGAACCATGCTCAGCTTTTACCTTCTATCTGTTTAGGATGCTCACTGGTAACAAAGGACAGAAACAGGTGCTTCTTAAATTGTGCCTTTTAAAGATATATATCTGTTCCTATTGGACTTCACAGACCTATGTATGCCTCCACCACAGCGTTGCTTAGATCCCATACAGAAATAGAGTTGATGTCATTGTTTGAGGAAGGAACATAGTACATACCACAAAGCAGACTGAAATTTCTTTTGGACAGTAGCAAGAGAGAGTTCTTGCTGATGGGTGAATGTAGAAGATAGGAGCACAAAAGCAAGGTTAATGCTGGTGACACACACGCTTTCACCCTTCTTGCTCAGTTAATCAGATCCTGCTGGGTTTTCCAAGGAGGCTGAATCTTTCCACGGGCTATCCCATGAAGTGGCCTGCTGTCCTGTGGGTTCCCAGAGCCCCCCAAAAATGGGGAGAGAAGCACAATCCCTGCTCA
This sequence comes from Tringa tobata, assembly GCA_033628505.1. NCBI lineage: Eukaryota > Metazoa > Chordata > Aves > Charadriiformes > Scolopacidae > Tringa > Tringa tobata. The sequence continues at coordinate 2,214,386 of JAHREE010000095.1, read as the reverse complement.
TCTTGAGAGCTGGGAGCACCAGTGGAAGGTAAAGTCCATCTACTTCTTGCTCGGCTCTTCACTTTCTCCTGTTTTTCTCCTCTCTTCTGAATGACACAAAATTACCTCCTGCCCCCTGCAAGGCGGGGATTGTTACACATCACTGCAACCACCCATCACTCCCAGCCGTGCCATTTACTTGACACTTACATATACAAGATAGCTGTAGGGATTGCAGCTTTGCTTGGCTTGCAGCATTACTCATCAGCAAAGAGAAAAACCTGCCACATATCCCACAATGCTGAAATCTGCTCCTCGGTTTTGTATAAACAATTCTCACATTATTGCATCCTCTCACACATGATTGTCTGAAGCACTTAAGTGATATGAAATTATCATCAATATAGCTGTCACAGGTGAAAAAAGCCTACAGCGTGTTTATGATGCAGTTCAAGCTACTCATTGATTTCTGGACCTACTATAGCCCTACAGGGCACATCTCAAAGCTAGGTGATGTCCTTGAGAGCTGGATTTCGTACTGGATTTCTGAATGAGGTAGAAGGAGTGGTTTAAAACCTTTGTATGACTTGACTCACAAGTCTGACTTCTCCCATTGAGGGTAATGTGCATGTCCCCTCCAAACAGGTGATTCTGATATGCCATGAGTTTGGGTATCTGAAGGCCATATAAATAGATTGGATATCAGGGACTGTCTTCAACACTAGGATGATGAACTGGGGTGTGGTCTACCCTCACCCAGTTTGCCAGAACAGTTATTTCTCTGAAGTTATTTCCTTCTAGGCAGAAGAGCTCAGTAGGGTTTCAGAACCACACATTTTGGAAAAAATGGTAGCACATTGGCATCACTGCTTGTTCTTGGACTTGCAGGCACATAAACTTGGTCTACCAGGTGGTACTAGTCATACCTGGCTGTCCTGCTGGGCTCAGTCTGGGCAATCTGCAAAATATTTCTCACTAGCAGGAGAATTATTACTGTCTGCAGCTTTTTGGTGTGGAACTGGAGTTGCAAGATGTGAATTGGCATGCCAAAGTCAACCAACCCCACCCTTGGAAAATAATTTTGGATCATAGGCCAGTCAGTTCTTGGGCAAAACCACACCTCTTCTTATGTGGAGATCTGAATACAGCACAGAGGTCTTGGTAGGTGGGACTTGTCACGTACTCCAAGTGCCAGCAAAATGTGACCAAGACTGGAACAATATTGGATTTGTTGACTATTCTTGTTCTGGCTGAAAATCTGAATCGTATGTCTGTTCCTTCCAACTTGGAAAGGCTTCTTCCAGTGGAAGCTGTTTCCAGGAGACATAGCTTCTTTTCATACCTGGCCTATTAGGGAAAACGCCAAAAGATGGTTCTTTCACCCACTGCTGAACACCCTGTCTGTAGATGAGGTTTTATGGACAGAAAATAATGGCAGGGATTAAGAAACATGGATAGTATTCCCAGCTCTCACTGACTCCTGGGCACTGTTTTTCTTCTCTGTGCTTTAACAGCTTCATTTGTAGAAGACCAAATTATACTGATCGACTTCTGTAAGATATTTTGAGATCCTTAGCTGCATTTTATGTTTCATTACTTTTCTGCTGTTCCTAATCCTTTGACACTAAATTATGAAAGGGAAATGAAACAAGCGAATAATATATAGATTTATTTTCCTTGACTATGCAAAGATACATACATTTTCAGTGGACATATGGACTCCATCCTTTTGTTCAGAATGGAGAAAAATAATTCTCTCAATGGGATTGCTAGGAAACATACAGCTCATACTCTGTCCTCAGTTACAGGCTTTGTAGTGAAACTCTGGTTTAATGCTTTTCTAGTCTGGAGAACACATACTATGATCAGAGTTGCCAAAAAAGAGGTAAAGTGTACAGCATAAATATTTAAAAAAGTCAGCTTCTTAAAATTATGTACAAAGAAAATTAAAACTGGTTTGGTCTAGCTTTTGGGTGTTCTTTAGTTATTTTTTTCACCACCTTCTAAGCATTTTTAAATGTTAGTTTTATCTGCCTGTTTTCTTTGCTCCCATGGATTAAAAGTGGAGAGAAAAAAGGAACAGAGATGCCCCAAAACTGGAAAAGTGAAAAATTGTTTTACTTGACAAACCCAAAAAATTATAAAATGAAAAATGTACAAGAAATAATTTATTTCTGGGGAGAGAGTAATTTTTCATGTTGAAAAGTTTCAGATAAAACTTTGGCTTGCTCTAACGATGTTGAAAGCACTGAAAACCATCCCCCCAAGTCACAGCACAGGCACACACAGAGCCTTGCAGTATCATTTCTGCAGGATAATTAGCATTCTGCTTAACAGAAGCCAGCGCGGTGAGGTCAGGTTTCAAAGTGGGAAGCAAGGGTAGGCCCCTGAAATTGTGTATATGGGTTAGCTGTAACCAGCCTAGCGAGCTATAAGGTTCTGTTATTCCTTTAACCCTTTGCTGATGAATGTATTTGGCTCATTGCAGAAGTAAAGGGACCATTTCTGAACAGAATGTAACACACATCTACCTTTCCCTTATCCACAGAGACACTGTGTTGTTTCTGCTGCTCATGGTCAAGTAGATGTACTCTACTCTGTGTAGTTGTATGTATCTGTAGATTTCTTTATTTTAAGATGCTGTGATTCCACCCCCCCCTCCTTTAACTCTTAAAAAATACCTATCTTTTCAGATGGGCTTGCTTTTGCTGCAAAGCAAGGGCTTGTTCCCAGTGTCTCTCTGCTGCCGTAATATTCTCGTGCTCCTCCCTGGAAGAAGGTTTGTGGTAATTGGTATCACCTTTAGAAAAGAAGGATGTTTTAATGTTAATACATTAATTTTCTTTTCTGGCAAGAGATATTCCATTTCTCATTCCACCACACGTTTTGTGTGTGACCATGAGTAAATACTTTGGTCCAGACTCCCACAAGTCTAGTGAAGCAACTAACACCTGCAAGGGTCTGTCTTCTTCTCTCAGTTCCTCTTAGGCTAAACAGTATGTAAGCAGATAAAGGATTTTTATTAAAATACATGTCTTACAGGCAGAAAGGCCCTCATATTACACTGTGTTGGGGAGTCACGGAAGCTGAAATTTGTCCTCGTGAGCTCTGATGTCAGAGCTGTGTGTCTGTGAATGTTTTCATCTTTTGCAGTGCTTCCAGATGGTGAAACGCTGTGGAGTGCAGTTGGGAAAAGGGGTTGGTTTCCTGATGTCACATTTGTTATGCATTCTCCTGGCCACTTCCTAGCCCGTCAGCAGTTCTGGTTTGGACAGAAAAAGCTTGTAGTTAGTAGAGAAATTCTGCTGATAGTCGTCATGCTTTCAAGAGATATATTCCTAGAAGAAGCAATGACAGGGGAGAGGGTGTGGGGCAAGTTACAAATGAACATTAGTGGCTCCGTTAGAGTTGCACAAAATTAACAGAAATTAGATCTCTAGTTACTGAAGAGAGTCTTCTGTACTGAGATAGCTATTAAAATAGAACAATCAGAGATTATGGTACATGAGAGCCTTTTTAATTGTTAATTTGCCCACTTCAAAATGACCGTACAGTGAAATCTCTGTCTTTTTAAATAACATTGTTTTCCTTAAAATTGGTTTGCCTTTTCAGCGTTATCTTTCTGAGAGCACTGTGGTGATATTGTTGGGAATTATCTATCCCACACTGAGGGGAGCCTATCTGAAGCTCACACAGTCCTTGCAAAGTGCAAGGTAATTAACCATTCTCCTCCCCCTATTTATCTTGATTTTTGCTTCCATCTAGTTGTTTTTCACGCTTGTAGAGTGTAATTTGCATAGAGTTTTAGCACTTTCTTCCTACACAGCCCCTCACTCTCCGTTCTCTCCTTCCATAACATTGCAGTAATCTGAGTGTGAATTATCTCAGAGTAAGGGTGGGTGAACTGTTCTGCCTGAGCACAGCAACACTGAAGACAATGGAGCACAGCATCAGCGACTGACACAATTCTTTCTTATGGAGACGTTTTGTATGCTAATGAACCTCTGATGGCAAGACCAGACTTTTTTTTTTTTTTTGCTGCTAATTCTGGCACTATCTATCTCTAATTTCCACCCACAAGGATCTTCAGAGTAAAAGAGTGAGCAAAGAATGATGCTGAGCACTAATGTGACTCTCCTCTTGGCTGCACTCCTATGTTTTGCCCACAGCCAGGAAAATAGAGCCTCCAGACCAAAGCACTTGGCACCTGGTATTTCCTTTCAAGAGCTTCTATGAGCCAGGCTCCTTTCACCACTGGATTCCTCTCAGGAACTTCTCTTTAAAGCAGTCACTTCTTCCTTTGTAATTAACCCACAAGGCACATCAGTGTAGCCAGGAAACATTGACCTAATAGGTTTAAGTGATGATGGTCAAGACCAAGCAGCTACCATGAAATAGTAATGTTCAAGACCAGTAAGAAGGGGCTTTGTTGCATTTTTTGTGCTTTACGCAATGTAAAATGAAGGAAACACAGAGGTACAGTGAGATTCAGATAACTGTATTTACACACTCGGTGTCACATGCAAGGCATGACTTTGCTGAGTAGCTTTGCAGAAGGTCGAACACTCAGAGCACTCAATTGTTCCCAGCCTGCTCTCTTAGCTTGAAATCTGTGGCTTTCATTTCAGATCCAAAGAAGGGCATATGAGAGCCATAGTTTGTCTGTTTTTCCCAACTAGGTCAGCTGGTTTAATTAGAGACGCTGTGTCTCCCTCCACGGCTTACTTCCCTAGGCTACTCAACTGTTTGAATAGATAATCCCAATTCCTAATAATTACAGCTTCAATATTATATATTTTGCTGAGATAATTCTTTCAACTGAAAATTTAGAGGATCTTCAGCTGCCAGTTACATCCTTTTGTATTAGTCCCCTGTCGCGAGACATAGTCTGGCTTGTTTTTTCTCCCCTTCCTGTGTGCCCTGCACAGCTTTTCCTAGCAAAGCCAACGTGTTGGTCTACAGAGATGTGATTCTACACCAAACCAGCTGGGCTGGTGGGACCACTGTGGGGATTCACGTATTTTTGTTTAAAAACAGGTTATGGCAGTTTGACTGGTGGCTCTACATTTGCAGGTGCAAGTTAATCTGATATTAGCCAAGTTTCAACTGATTTAATAATGTTCACACCCAAAGCTGGTTTAATTAAATTGGATTTAGACCAGGGCGTAAGAAGGGACATATTGGTTTGGTTATTAATCAAAGAAGTAGGAGCCAGCAGCTCTATCTCTCCTCCATTCCAAGATCTCCAATAGATTAGCGATGTGACCTTGGGCAGATCTCCTGGCGTGTTTTTTTGCCTTGCTCTCCGTGGCCTGGATATAATCAATTTCTCAGAATAGATGCAGCACTGAACTCACAGGCGTCTGTGAAACTTAATTCCCTGCATGCGGAAAGGGTTTTGGCAGCTGCTGGGGAGTGCAGCTCCGTGGGGAAGGGGCCGGGCTTGCCTGCTGCCTGATCGCTGCCATCCATCGCAGCAATGGAACCTTGCACTGATCATAAACTGGAGAGCCCACGGACCTGCATTTGAGATGGCTAGGATGCTCCCAGACGGGGAAGTCCATCCAATGGATTACTGTTTTTTTTTGTTTTTTTTTTTTTTTTTCATGGGGGAAAAAGATCCTCTTTGAGAAATCAGCCCTCTCCCTGTTTTGCCTCCGTGCGTGGAACAGCTGTAACAATACCCCTGGCACTTGCAGGGAGCAAAGGGTTGGAGAAATCACCCCTCTGCTAAATTACAGCAAGTGTTGCTCTCAGGCAAACACAGGTAGGGCTGTTCCTGTGCTCCTGCCATGGGCATGGCTGTGCAAAGCCATCTGCCTCCCTGCTGCCCCACTGCCAGCAGTGTACCTCCTGCTGAAGGCCTGCTCCCACACACCACTCTGTGTGGGAAGTATAGTCTTGTTGACTTTTTGGACAACACCATATAGCCATCTGCTGCTGCTGTTGGCTGATCCAGCATTGCTGCCTTTCCTTTTCCCAGTCAATCCCTCATGGAAACTGTAAAAGTCCTCAGTAGTTATCTGTTCATCTGTGTCCTTGTGTGGCTTTGGTGTGGCTTTGCTGGGTGCTTCTGCTTCACGTTTCCATTTCTGCTTAATATTATTCTGGTTTACACTCTTTGCTCTGTTTCTCCAAGACATATGGTGGCTTTAAAAGTAAGGGAAGCAACCTACAGGCTCAGGGTAATGACTGTGGTTTTGTTAGGGTCATATTTTGGTGCTCGCAGTACTGTGTCATCAGTCTTGCTTTGAAACATCAGAAAGAATCTAGGGAGAAGAATTGCAGTGCCTTTCATTTTTTTCCCCTCAGAACTGATAGTGAGAAGAGATTCACATTTCTTAATTGTCCGCACCGGTCCAGCATGAGCTTCTTGATCAGAACCACTCCATAAATCAGATACTCTAGCCTCACACAGGGGTATTCCAAAAATGGTGGGAAGTGAGAAGACTAAGATATGACTCTCTGCTCAGAGCCCACTCATGGGTTTATTTAATGGATGGGAGTTTGCACACAATTAACTAATTATGAGCAAAACTCAGCACTTGGGGTGAAGAGCGGGCCTTCGAAAATAAGTACTCAGCCTCATTTGAAGGGCAAACACTTGACACTCAACGTGAACTTAAGCAGGAACCGACTTTCAAAGGGAAAAATGTCTGTCACATTTAAGTCTACACACATACTCTCTTCAATATTTGGGATTCTAAGCTCTTTGAAGGCAGTCTCTTCACTTCCCCACAAAGCACTTTTTTGTTCACCTTCGCAGTAATTTTCTCTCTTCCCTCTCCCCCCTCGCCCCCAGTCCCCTTAATGTTACAAAAGAATTTGCTTCTGGGATGAGATTTTGCTTGCTGAGTTTCAGCCCTAAATTATATTTTACAGATGACTTTGAAATTCCCTGTAAGTGCGCTCTCATTATTGGATGTCTTTGATACAACTTTAAATACAGCTGTGCAGACATTGCTGCTATTAGTGCCAGGAAAATATAAAACCTACACAGAGAAAGAAATAGTCAGAGCCAAAAAACCCTGTGATAGATAAAAGTAGGGGTATGTTTCAGATCTGGGACCCCAGCCCTGTAAACACTGTGAAGTTCTCCAAATTAATGACTTTACACAATATTCTTTGGGGAGTTTTAATCAGAACGTGTTGTGCAGTGGCTCATCCTGAATGTATCCTGGGGGTTGTTACCCTACTCTGGTGCCTTCTTTCCCCCCTTTTTTTTCTTTTTTTTTTTCTTCTTTTTTTCTTATTTTTTCCTTTTTTTTTTTTTTTCCCCCCAACTTTCCTCTCTCCTGGAGATCATTACAGCAAAAGAAGAGAAGATACCAAACAAGACCAGGCCAATCAAGGCAGTATTGTGCTGAATAAGAGTCACACTTAAAGTGTGCTGACTACAAGCTATTGCAAACCAGATAGATAAATTTTTCAACAGACTGGAGGACCAGTTTGCATTGGAGGGAAATACTGGGCATGCAAAGAGAATGCGGGTGTTGCAACTGAGAGTAGAAACTCATTATCGCTAACATTTTGTCCAACAAATGCAGGCCTTTTTTGTATTTATCAGATGCCTCAAATGCCTCTTCCCAGGGGTGAAAGTGAACGGGCTCAACTCACCCAGAGGTGGAATCTACTTCCCCAAGTTACACCAGGATGGACAATGGCTCATCCTCCCTCACAATTATGGATGGCAACCCTATGTATTTGGAGAAGTGCACAGGTTTCCTGGGCAGAAGGGCACAGCAGAAATTGCCCGTGATTCCATGCACCCTGACACAACTCGTGACAAACTCTGCTCTGCCCAGGACTGTGGGGCCTCTCCTGGGTAAAGCTGCCAATGTGGTGGATGAGCAGTCTCACAAGACCAGGAGAGCATCATCAGGACTTTCTTTGTTGCCGCAGTTTTGCTGCAGAATGGAAATGGGAGGTTTTTGGCTTTGACCTTTTTCTGCATGCTATAAAATTTTCCTTCTCATATCACTCACCGTTTCTAAGTATCCTCATATAAGAAATACTTTGAGATCATGCTCCCAGCATGGAGAATAAGAAAAGTAACAAACTTTGGAAGGGGTTTTTTATAGGGTTTAATGATTAGGGATTTTTGAGTGGCAAATACATCCAGTGGGCTGGAAGTTTCTGTGGTGTGCATGTGCAAAAGGACTTGTCAAAAATTCAGAGCTCCTTTACATGAAACTCTTCTTGGCTGATTTGCTCTATCAACAGGGTATGTTGTAGTGATCCTCAAGGAGCAGGAGGAACTAAGTGTTCCTGAAATCCTCCCGCTGTGCCATTTTGAAAAGTAGTATTCATGTAATGTGTACTGTGGATCTCTTATCGTTGAGCCATTGTTCTGAATATTTCTGAAATCCTCACGCTGTGTTGTTTTGAGAAGAGGTATTCATGTACCACAGATTGCTCAGTGCTGAGCCATTGCTTTGCCATGTCAGAGATTGTAGAAAGAAGGAGATGACAATATGGCTAGTATTGGTGGAGAAAATGCTATTAAAACTCATCAGAAGTAGGATTGAGGGGCCCTTACTGAGATATTATTTGATCAATTGGGATGCATGTGGATTAACAGAGAGATGATCCTGTGTTAATAAGATGATAGTATTTTTATTTTAAGGCAAGAGCACAAAGAACTGGCAAGAGGAAGTGAGAGATATACTTTACACAGGTTTCATGATGCTTTTGTGACAGCAACAAACACAAAAAGTCTAATGTGTGTGGGTCACCTGTATGGCACAAAGGGGTCACGTGTTTGAGTGGATTAAGGGGTGGCCTCAATATAGACAACAGAGAGAGCACACTGCTTTGGTGTGACCTGAATGGAGAAACAGCAAATTACATGGATGAGAATTGGACTACATTTGTTCCTCTTATTCGTGCTATTTGTCTGAGGCCTGAAGAAGATGAAAATACTATAAAGCAAAAATATTTGCAGATAATGCAGAAACAGGGAGCACTGCCAGTACAAAGAAGCTACATATGTGTATGAGAAGATGAATGACCTAGATAAAAATAAAGTAGCAAGGAGCTGGACAAAACAGGACCAGACTCTGAAAAATCGTATTATGCAGAAATGTAGTTCAGAAAAATGTAATTCATGAGTAGCAGAAGAAATCTGAAGCAGAAGGATTGAAACAGGTGCATAGATGTCCAGAAATTTACATAAATTGTACATAAATAGTGGATTTAAGTACCAAGAAATTACTCCGCTTTAGTACTGCAGAGACCATACTTGTACTTTCATCCTTACTTCTGATCACCCAATTTTAAAAAATTATTACAGTGATAGACAAAGATATAGCAAGAGCAAGCAGAATAATTCAGAGGTTGGCAGGTACTAGTTGTCCCAAATAAACCACAGAAATTAGGGCTGTACTCAGTGAAAGAGGAGACCGAGAGGTGAGATCATTTTCCTCCATGAAGTTCTTGAGGGAATAGAAAGAATAGTTGATACCAGACAATTAGAATTTGTGTCAACTACAAGAAGCAGAGGGCGCAAATTAAAGTTTTGCATTATATGGAGGGAGTTCCCGCAAGGAATTTGGTTTAGAATTCCTTTATGCATGGAGCAGATAATATACAAGATGTTGAAAAGTGCACTGTGCTATACAAAAAGCCCAATGGGAACACAAATTTTTACTGCTGCATCCCCCAAAGCCACATCTTTGTTTGAAGAGTGCTTTAAAGATGGCACCATTCTTCTAGAGAATACAGGAGAGGGCTATAACAAAAAATAACCTATCTAATCCTCGTGAGAATACTCCTGTTTCTCCTGGATTATTGGTAGCATTTTTGGAGAGGCTGGATGTCTGAACCCTTTTGAAAATTTCAGCTGTGAAGGAATTGTTTCCTGGAAGAATCAGTGAAGCAGCTTTGAAATTTCACAGGACTGGAGCTGAAATTATGAGACCCCTTTGGGATGTAGGACTGAGAAGACTGAATTTCTGCTTTGACGTAGTTTTTGCAAGTTTTAAAGGATTAATAATACTGCAGCAGTGGAGATAAAAGGCACGTGACAAAGTCTGTAAGACACAAGTGAAATGTAGCATTTGAATAAGTATAAAAACCTATTCAGATGATACATAAGAAATACATTTATTGGGGGTAGACCTGATGGTGCAATGGATGCAGATGCACTCAGGCGAGTGGTGGACAAAAATCTGAAGTTTAATAAGAGGAAAGTCCTGATCCCCCACACCATGCTCTTTCTTCCTTCCCTCTCCTATGAGTTAAGTGAAATAAATCTAGAGTATTGACTTATTGAAAATAAACAGATTCTTAACTTTTTTTTTTCTCCACTGAATTGTGTCAAGAATTCTGTATGTGAAGAAAACACTTATAAAGGCTCTGACATAAAGAAATGTGTTTGGCTTCTCTTCTGCCCCTTTTCATTAGGGGCCCTGTGGGCTTCCAGCATCTGAAGGACTCCTTGACCTGTCAGTGACATCTGCTAGCATATTACATCTCAGCCTTGCACAGAAACTGCTTGCAAGACAGTCTGAATCCAAACCTCAGAAGCAGAGCAGCAGTTGTAAATGAGTCTTTCATACAAAATATAAAAGAACTAAACCTATTACTGTACGCATCCAAAAAACGCAGGCTGTAACCCTTTGATGTCTGCAGCTTGATTTTTCCTTTTTTCCCTGAGCAAATGCACCATTGAGCATCACTTGCTGACACAGAGATTCAAATGCGCACAGAAAGACAAACAGAAAGGCACCTGATCCAGTCATTTACAGCATAGTGTGTATACTGCTGTACACGGAATTATTTTTACATAGGTAATTAATAATAGAGAAACAATGTAGTGACAGTGTGAGTCCTAGGGGAGAAAATTGTCAGCCTATTTATTCATTTATTCTTTTCTAACTAAATTGATGGGATAGTCTGATGCCTTCCTGGATTCCATACGGATGATGAAACTGCAAACAAGTTTCATTTAAATAACAGGCAAATCTTCCAATTAGTCAAAGACTAATTCTTATGCCTTGAAATGATGAACTGCACGTACTGTGGCCTCTGTCAGTCTGAGGGGAAAAAAAGCTGCCCAACAAAAACCCAAAGACATTGTGATCTGAACATCTTAGGCACCAATTCAAATAAATTAATCTAGCCTGATTTGCCAAGAGTCTGTAACTGTCTTCTGGATTTCAAGGTTCATGTTAAATGGGATATCACTAATTCTTTCATATAAACTCATCTTTTAGCTACTGGGGAGTTTAAGGGAACTAAATTTTGCACAGTTCTCAGGAGTATGTGGAGGACACCACTGGGTTCTGCTCTCTTATGCATGGCTGTGTCAGTCTTCTGTGTGGTTTACGCTTTCAGGAATTCTACTCTGCACAGCAGCTGAAATCCCAGTTTCAGTAGGGGAAGCATTTTGAAAATAACAAATTGCTGTTAATCTGGAAAGAAGCAAACGGCCAAAGAACCCAAACACGAGGCAAATATCCCATGGCTGTTTCTGTCATGAGGCAGATAGTCCTGCGTGTTAAAAGGAAGCTCCTGAACTGCGTTTTTTAAAGTGAAAAAAGGAGTATATATATATATATTTTTTTTTTTTTTGGCTTAACCTTTCTCTCAGATTTCATGTCTCTACTTTGGCACCTGTTTGTTTTTTGTAAGTTAAGGATTACCTCTGTTTCTATGTTCTTGCATGTTTTTTAATGCAAGCTGCTGTCTGGCATACGTGTGGAGCAAGAATCCCCAGAGCACAGTGAGTAAAGAATGATTTTTGCAATAGCTAGCTACAGCTGAATCATGATAAATCATACTATTTCATTGAATTTATCTTCTGAATATTAAATTTAAGAAGCTGTGTCATGTTGAAATATTGAAATATCTCCAGTGTAATCCACAGTTATCCATTGTTGGGAGTTTTGAGGGGGAAAGGGCAGTGAGGGAAAAGGTTGGCTGGCATTAGATAACCAATAATCTGCACAAGCTCTCGGAGCTGGCAGCAGAGCCACAGTCTCAACACTGGTTTCAGCCTGGGAGCGATTGACACTCCCTGTACCAGCTATTTGGCTGGAACTTAAATATGTCACTTGGCACTGCGAGTTGATAAAAGCCCTGTTATTTTCCAGGCTGAGAGCTAAACAAGACTGCAGCCTTCCTCAACCATTACACAGTGCTTATAAGGAATTGTTGGTTTATGTGAAGTAATTTAATCAACCTGATCATTAGATGAATTTGCTACTTCCACACTTTATTCTAATTGTGTTTGTTTATATGCATATTACACTTTTGCCTGGTTATTTAGTTCTAATTAATAAATTGGAAACAAGCATGCTACGAATGTTTGCTTCCCAAAGAGCACCTTCCTGAAATGGAGGAGCCTGCAGGGAAAACCAGCAGGATGGTGAGACCAGAGGGCGTTCTCCAGAGCCATCCTTGCAGACTGCAGAAACCTGGGGCCTAAGCCAGAAAATCCACTGTCCGTTGAAGGCCTGGCATCTAAAGCTAATGCATTTCCCCTTGTAGGTCTGTGTATACCTCATCACTTAGCTCGGCATTATTTTTACAGAGATTGTTAACATTTGGGACATAGGCATTGTTGAGAACAGTAAAACACTCTTAATCTAAAGGAAAATGTCAAGGAGGCATGACACATGCCCCTTTGCTGTACCTGGTCTCAGGATCCTTTTCTTTCCTTGTTCCCCTATTGCAGGACTCTTTGTGGCTGCACCGTCCATCATATCTGACTTCATTTACAAGCTGGTGGACAAAGTAAGCCCCTCCTGTGGAGCCCATGGTATAAGGGTTTTGTTGTGAGACCTGCAAACTCAAGGTATTTTTTGCAGAGAGAATGTTGTTTATAGACTAAGTCTTTTCAGGCTGAAATAAATAATAATCTTATTTTTGTTCTATTAGTGTGCCTTTTATATGCACACAACTTCCATCACCTTCCTGAGTAGGGAGATATCCTATAACTGAGAGATGAACTGAGTGTTGTCATTTCTCTGCTGCCAAGCCAGTAGCATTTTATATGCCATTTATTAAAGTAAGACTGCTGCTTGGCACAGCTTTGCAGCACAATGGTCTTCTCTAGCTGTTGTCAGTAGGAAGGTGCCGACTTTGAAGAAAGCCAGACTGGGGCTTAAATGCACAAGAGGAGGAGCTTCCTAGTGCAGGGATACATTACTAAATATGACCAAGAAAAGATTTCTTCGAAGTTTTCAAGGGCATGTACTTCCCTCCACCTCCTTTTGTACTGGGATGACGTAAAAATATTTTGAAACAAAGATCTGAGATGCTACATACAGACAGTCTTTGGAAATAGTGCCTGGTCCTCAAGATGCTCCCCCCAGAAAACATCTAAGAGACGTGCACCTGGGAACCCCTTCCTGCTTAGGGTGACCCACCACACAGCATGTAAAGACCAAGATGCCTGGATCTGAATAAGGACCTCGGTCTCACTGCCTTATAGGAGGAGGAACCTTTGCTCTCCTTCTCTCTTGCTTTGACTAAAAGTCCCATGCTGCTTGAAACTTGTACATTTGTTCCCATTAAAAATTTCAACATTGAACTTGTGGGAAAAACTTCTACCAGAAAAACTCCTGTTAAGGTTAAATACTAGTTTAAGTCTTAACAATTCTACAATCCTTCTCTGCTTTAGCAGATGTTGGTGTTTTTAAAGGCCTAATGTGTTTTAACTTTATTTAATTTTGAGAAAAAGATGCCTGTTGCAGGGGATGACATCAGTCATAGAGGAAGAGATTATATGGAAGCTGTAGCACTAAACTTCTCGAAGAAGACCAAGAAAGGAGAGGCAACATGTAGTTCAAGAGGTCTGAAAAAGAAAGGGAAAATGACTTAATGAAAAACTCTCAGTGCATTCAAAATAATTGAACTAAAATGCACTCTGCATTAGCGTATAAACTGTGTACCACCATCTCTGGATTTTAGTGACTCGAGATCTTAAGGAGTTAAATTTTTTTCTGCACTGTTTACTGTTTTTCTGCCCCACAGTGGGTTATTTTTTTAATGTCAGATCTACATTGACACTTACATCAAAAAGCCTGTGATTCAGCTTGATAGATCAGCTACTGTGAAGGGGTAGGGGTGGGTAACTGACCCTACTATTGAGATATATGATGCTTATTTAGAGAAATGACACATATTCTTGATGAGATGCACAGGTGTAAGCTGCACACTTTTCATTCAAGGTTACTTACAAAAAAGAAGGAAAAGAAGCTGGGTTTATTCTTCTTCCCTTCTTTCTTTTATTTAAGGTAGAAAATGCAGTGTTTTCTGCCTTAGAAATACAATGTACTGTGGGTGAGTGAGAGAACAGATGAACTGTGATACCACTTGACATTTATGCGGGAACAGTTCAGCAGGGATAATAGTTCTAGTGAGCTGATGGTGGAATTTGGGCTTCTTTTTTTCATCTACACAAATACAGCCTCAGTTCATACATTCATAGGATAAGACGTCACTCCTGCAATTAGGAGATTTCCCATTACTTCTTGCAATATTTCAAAAAGGTAACTTGTAGGAAATAATACTCTCCTGATGTGTTTGCGTGATTCTAACTATTTGAAAGACAGTCGAGAAAGATATCCATAAGCTCCAATAATATCTTACACAGGTGAAAAGGTAAGGTAGAAGGGCTTCATAAAGCAAGCCTGAAGACAAATTGTAGGTGATAGAACTCATCTGCAAAGCGACATTCTTCAGTGTGCTTGAATAGGAATTCTTCATTATCTATTTCAATGAAAAATGCTGATTTGCTAAAAGAATTTCAGAAAATGAGCTGTTTCGTTTCAGTGAATTATTTGTTAATAAATCACACGTGCAATAAGAAATACCTGCTTTACTGTTTACAAAAGTGATAAACATTGAATTTTTTCAGTCAGAAACAACTTTTTCTTTTAAAATTTAATTTAATTTACATAGAAAAGAGAAACTAGGTCAAATGAAACATTTCAGTTTAACAAACCCCATTTTTTTGGCTGTGTCATTTTGCAAGAAGAGGTTCTTTGCAATCTACGCTATTCTCTGATTCTATGAGATTTCATTTTTGAGGCTGGAAAAATAATTGAAATATCAGATCTTTATGGATTTGAAAACTATTTGCTGCCTAGCCCTGCTTTCTAATAATGTCTTGATATCTCTCTCAGAAAGCTTACAAATAGGCAAATTTCTCTACATTTCTTTGTGACAGAGAGAAACTCAGTAACCTGACTAAAGATATATAATTTGTTTGTTGTTTCTTTTCCCCCCTGAGCTCCTTTGTGAAGAACTGTGGCATGATGTTTAACTTACAGTTTTCATTAGCAAAGAAAAGGACAAATGCTGGAAATACACATTAAAACTCTCCATGGTAGCTGAAAAAGAGTCTGAAAAACTGTAGCCCAGTTTGCTTTCCATTTGTGACTATTTTGCATATTATTTTTTTATTTTGCCTATTTCTGACAGTCTTTAAATGGCTCACATGAAAAGTCTTTAAATCCCTTGCCTTTTACTAGACCAAAGCCTTCAGACCATCACAAAATGGATTATTTTGGGAGGAGTTCTTAAAGAACTGAAAATTGAAAACTAGACCATTAATCCTTAATGTTGGGTGGCAATTCTTCACATTACTCTTTATTGTCTTAGTGTCATTGGAAATTAAGGTAGGAGAATATTTCATGAAAAACATCAAAGACATCTGTAGCAGAAAAAAAAAAAAAAGAAACTAAGAAAATATGCTTGGGTACCAGAAAGCTGGAGGGAAGAGCAATCTTTGTCAAGGTTTGGGGTTTTGGTGAAAATACCTATATAATCAGGTACTAAGAAATATTGATTTTTTTTTTTTCTGAAAGAACAGGCTGTAACAGCATGTTTTTTTTGATCTCTAGTTAGTCCTTCACACTTTTCCAAGCTGAGGGAAGAGATTTTGGGGTTGGTTTTTTTTTCTGGCAGAAATTGGATTGACTTCTCCTGATTGACCATCTGAAAAACTTGAAGAAAGCTCCTCAGGGAGTAGAAACCCGAAGAAGCTTGTAGAGATACCAGATACCTGTGGTTTGTTTGTTTGATTTGGTTTGGTTTCTGCCCCTTGCTATTAAAACTGAACATTCAACCCTACTGTTTAGCTAGAAACAGTTGATTTCTATCAAGGAATGACTTGCTAATGCTTTATTAGTGAATTATGCTGCCATCACACCAGGCCATTGGAGAGAGTAGCTTTGATTTCAGTGTAGCTTGCCAGTGTGACTAAATGAAACAAGGGGATTTAGAACAGGTTGATGTGACCTCCTCTAAATTTACTCAGGTTATTTGCAAGTCCATTGCAGTTCACTACCTATGGTTATTCATTAATCAGATACTTATAAATATGCAAGAAATGGAGTGGGAGCTTCAATCTGTAAGCAACTCATCTCCAAGAACCTATAATTAGGGCTACCATATTTCTGAAAGGTGTCAGACCTGCTGAGCATGTGTACCCCAGGTGGATGTGAGTTAGACTTATCAGATGACTGTAAACCCTAGGCAAATGTACAAAAATCTTGAAATATATGCAGAATGAACGGAAGATGTCTGGGAAAACCCGTTTATCTATTCTAGTGGCCCTAACAACAATGCTTCACATCAGGGCATTGTTGGCAAAACCAATAGTATTTTCATGAGAAGGTACGTGGAGTTTCAGTCTGCACACGAGATTGACCAAATGGCTGGGCCTACTCATGAGAAACTGAGATTTTTGAATCCCACCATTTATTGCGAGAAGACAAGGAGGACTTGTGAATCACCTGAGGTGCTGATTTAGAATCAGTCACAATAGCCACTGGAGGCAATCACTTGGGGTAACAGGAAAGCACGTGGCAAATTCCTGAGTGCTGGGATTTAGACCTAGACGATGAGATGAAAGAAGTGCCTTGGATTCTCTCTGCTTTGAATTTTTTATTTGTAAAAATGAAAATGATCCTTCAAAACTCGACAGTAGCTTTTAATGTTCATTTCACCCTCAAACTGCTGTTAATTGTGACTGTTCAGCAGGTATGTGTTAATATTAATTTAATGCTTCTGAACTTGCTTTGAGTGTTTGCACTGTAGACAATGTTGAATAGGTTGTATCTTGTTTTTCATATTTAAGTCTCCTTCCTGATTCTTCAGCAGAATAAAAATTGGGCTTGTGGTTTCTTCCACAGTGCTTCTGCAATACAGTTGTTATTACAAATGATGCCACTTTAGGCAGGATAGACACAAGCAAACTGTAAGCTCAGAATTGCCCATTGTAATCAAATTGGCTATTTTCCAAACAATTCACAGTCTCCCTACCAGCGTGACCTTTCAGAGCCCTGCACTCAGCAAAATAGGGGTATATTACCTTTCATGCACTACTGTTCATTTTCAGGAGAAAGCTGGGATTATTGTTCAAATTCTGTTCAATTACACCTGAGCACCTCATTGTTTCCAGGGGGAGGGCACAAATGAGTCGGGTCAGCATTTGGTACAGAGATGTGTCTGGCGTTACACACAGCTGGGCAGAAAGGGAAAGGGTTAAAGGCACACAGTGCAATAAATATGTGACAAACTGAATGCCTAGCAAAAGAATGGACGCCATCTGCCAGTTAGTCCAGTTATTCTCAGCTAGCCTTGATGATGGTTTCCAGAGGCATAATTGGATATAATGTATACGTTGGGCAGGAGCTGGGGAGACAGAGCAGATAACTTCTTTAACGAGTTTATCTGTTACCTAAACAGGTAAAAGAGCAAACGAGATCTGGAGTTAGGGATCCTTTAAATTGGGGTACTTGGGCTCTGGGCCATTTCCACTTTTTCTCCGGCAGTTTATAGCTGCTCTTAGAAATCTTTGGGTTTATATAGATACTTAAAAAAAAAAATAATAAATCCAAACAACGATAGATTGCCCAGCAGAAAATTATTTATATGCAAACTCCTGCTTAAGCATAATTTTTCTAGAGATGGCATCTGCTTTAAAAATACAACACAATTTCATCTCAGACGTAAAAGTAACACCCTCCCCCTTATTTTTTTTATTTTCTTGCTGACACCAAGAGATACAGAACTTGCTGACGGTACGTGGCTGATAGCTGTATCAGTCAACCCTAAATAGTCTATAAATCCATGTACAGTGTAAAATAGCATTGATTTATGTAATTGGGATTTTTTAGCAATACAATTTTGTGTAATTATGTTTGTTTTTCCCTATCCAGAACCGGCTTCCCTGGTGAATCTGGAAACAGTCTCTGATTGTACGGAGCCACTATTTATTCCGCCCTCGTGCTTCCCTTGAGCGTAAGTTATGATATATCAGCATTGTCTTTGAGGTCTACCGAATCTTTGGATATGCAATACACTGAAGAGTGGAGACGGAATGAAGTTGAAAGGATTCATGAATAAAATGTAAGTGGATGATACTTCAAACTAAAGCACAAATACTGCACTGCCTAAATGGAGAGAAATTGCTCCTTTTGCTCAAGTAGGAGCAGTAGCAGTAACAATAAGCTAGGATTATTGTGGCCTTTGGTCTCGGGCTCCGTTGTTATCGGAGAGTGGCACACAGCAGCTACTGAAATATTTTCTTTCCACATGACAGCTGCAGCTGAACTTTGGTGAGGAAAATAAATACCCTACTGGGTACAGAACCTTATAGATCCGTGAGAGAAACTTTGCCAACTCTGAGTGATCCCCCACAACCTGCAGCACCTACAAAAATAAATAAGGTTTTCAATCCAAAATTCTTGATAAATGGAAAGCACCATTCTGCCCCTGGCATTGTCAATTTTCTCTCCTTTTTCAGGGAACCTGATTATTCACACTCAGTATATAAACATACTGCATGAGGTAAATAGATACCAAGGCTAGTGCTGTTTTTGAACATAGATCATCATTTTACTTACTCCCTTACATCATTTAACTCTGTTCCGGTGACCCTGGGACCTGGTAATACACACTGCAACCAATAACCATAACTCCATGATCCATATAGAATACATGAAGGATGGTGGCAAGTATATAATTTATTACCTTCTGTAGTGCTGTGTTATTATTATGTGACTGTTATAGCATTCATAGTTTGACAGATTCCTATTAGCCAGTCAGTCAGAGTATGTAGTGTATTATTTTACCAATACCTGATGCATATCAATATAGTGGGTGAACACTGCTATAAAAGAACAGCTGAATTGGCTTGGATGGCGTAATCTCCCATCCTGAGTTTTCACCTGAAACATCAGTTTAAGCTGATGGAGACTTTTGTAAGTATGAGAAAAGTCTGGGTAACTTTCTTCCCTGCCTTGTCCTGAATCCCTGAAAGGAAGTGTCAAAATAGCACAAGAAGTTATTTTCACCGTACTCCCATTCCAACAGCAGAAGCAAAAATTACGAGAAATCTTGTACTGTGAGACAACCTGTTCTCACAAGATTTCCAGCCCATTAACTCAAGAATCAGATTGTTTGGATTAGGTTTGCACAAACAGCCAAGCTTTTCAGGTGCTTATCCAAAAGGCATTGAACCAAATCTTTTGAGGTTTCCCCACATACTAAATATATTATGCAAATATTGACTATATGCAGAGACAAGAAAAAGATGGGGAAAATCTCCTTGTCCAGGACAAGCAGAATTAGTTCTTGCTGGACAAGTAAAGCTGTTGTGCTTTCTGCTGGCTGGACAAAATCAGCAAGAGGGAGTGGAGACACAGACAGACAGTGCTGTGGGAACGAGGGTCACCAAGGGGGTGAGGAAGCCTGGAGCTAGAAAGCAGTGAGCTGCTGGAGGCTGGGAAGAGGAGATGAAGCTGCATATAGCCCTGAAACTGCCTGTCAAACTGTGGGAAATACAGGGCTTATATATGAAAAGGATCTGAGCAGGGGGAGCTGTGATGCCGGGGAGCGGAGCCGGGTAACACAACCCCTATGCCAGTATGTGGCCAGAGCTCAGCTCACAGCTGGTGGCCTTGGTGGGGACCATAGTGGATCTGAGCATGGGGGTGTCAGTCCTCCAAGGGATGGACACTGCTGCTATTCTCCTGGGCTCAGAATAGCTGTCTGAGGCCTGCTAAATCCCTGTTTGTAAACTTCCTCCTCCTGTAGATCAGTAGATCAGAGTAGATCAGCCTGTAAGGTTTATCTCAGGATTGTGGGGTATAATATTCCGACCAGATGAAATACATTTAAAGAGTATCAATCAAAATTTAAGAAACTACATAGGGAAAAATGCAAGTTATCCAGATTTTTTTTTCTGTAATTTCCGTTGCACAGGCAACCCGACACAACATGTTGCATGTAATTCGACCGTGCTGTCAGTTTTTACTAGGAATGTAATCAATATGATCAAACAAATTTTAATCAAGGTGTCTGAAACAAAGTATTCAATATTATATAGATTCTTACCCGATGCATTACAACAGTATGTTAACAAGCTGATATGAAGTCTAAATCTTTAAGGTGAAACAGCCTGACTGTTAAAAAGATCGTGAGTCCTGCCTCACCCAATGAATGATTGGCAGCAGCACAGAGAGAAGGGTTTGTATATTATGTAGTCCTACTGATCCTGCTTCTGAGGGGTAATATAATAAGAAAGTACTGGCACAGCTGTATCTGTTCATGATTTCATGAATGGTCAGGCAAATAAAGCAGGATACTTTATATTACCTCATGATGAACTGCTAAGCAAAGATCAAGGGCTATAGAGAAGCTCTTTTTTTGACTTGACTAAAGGAAATTTCTCCAGGCATTTAAAGAGCTGGTGGAAGGAGAACAGAGTTGTATGCACTCATGGGAGGGAGTCAAAACGCTACTTGCAATTCCGAGCTTCTCTCCACCTTGCCTTAGACATTTACGTGGTAATCATTTAGGGATTACAGTCACCGTAGGATCCCTTTATACTCTATCAAGAGAAATAGACATTTTTAAGGAGAGATTCTTTTGACTGCTTTTAGGCGTCTTCTTTAGGGTACGATGATTCGTGACCTTATATTTATTATTCTCATCAATGACTATAAGGTTCAGCAAAAGTGACTACACTTAGGGTGATGTTTAGTCATAATACCTCCCTCTCTCCCAACATAGATGTTTACATTTTTTCTCATTGTATCTTGCATTAGTTATGGCATTACAAGATGTTTTGCAGGAAGGTACTCAAATTTTTGAAATAAACTTACAACAGATGCTTTGTTTTCTCAGTGTACAAGAGAAGCTTGGCCAACTATTTCACATCTTCCCTAAGGAAAAAGGGGTAATTTTTTCATAAGGTCTGCCAAGATGGGGTGACTAGCAGAAATTATGCAAGTTACCCTGTCTTCTTCCACAGGGTGCTTAAACATCCATTTGAGAGGAATGTGAGTGGGATGTTCCTTGGCGTAACTCTCTTCCGTATACTTGATGCCAATTAAAATCTTGTTCCTCGGTGGCACACCGTCAGTTTTGCATTTTGATACCCCAGCAGAAAGACCAAGGGAACATGTGGACAGAAGAGTAGATGATTATCACAGTGTTCCCAGTGAATCCCTGTGTGAGACGAGGCACCGCTGGCTGGAACAGTGCTGTTGGTGGAATCAGCAGTGCCACCCCAGAGTGGCTTCCCTGCCTCTGCCCACTTTCCATTTGTATGGAAACATGTTCTTCAAGAGTGAAAACTAAAAAATATAGTTTTCTTCAAAATAGTTCTTTCTTTTTCTGCAAGAAGGTTTTTGTGTAGATTGGTTAATCTAAAACTGAAACTTTACATTTGCTGAAGGAGCTAGCAATATTTATTCTGAGTCAGTACAACAGCTCTTCTCTCATGGGAAGGATTCAGGGCCAAATGTCACATCCATGATGCGATGCTGAGTAGGAATTACAGGGCTGTGGCTCACATAACATATCCTTTCCACCAAGCAAAATGAACCATGTCAGTGTGGGAAGGATAAATGGCAATCTTTGGCTGTCATGCACTAGGATCTTATTATAGACACAGAGATAATGAAACTAATGTATCCTGAGGCAGTCTTACTTAAAAGAGTATCAGAACAGGAGAATGTGTGCTGAATTTCATTTACTGAGACCTTTTTCTGGTATGTTTGGGGCTAAGTTTCAGCAAACAATACAGAGCCCTAGTCTTTCAGAAGTGAAGCAATGTTTGGACAGCTGGTAACAGGATAAGGCTACACAGGGTTTGCCTGCCTCAGTCAAGCCTTCCCTGAGATAAGCAAAGTAGAAGATAGCAGGGAAAGAACCAAACCCCATACAAGTTTTCCACAAAACATTTGTATCTGTTAAGCAAATGGTAGAGAGCATGGGAACAACTGATCTGGAAACTAATAAGGTCAACTGATGCAATTTTTGAAGATGATCAGATATGACAGATATGAAGCTCCTCTTTTAATTTATGGAGAGTATGTATGTTTGGTTTTAGGTACATTCTTGGGTATGAGATATTGCGTTGTGCCTGTTCCCTTCTGACAGACCAGTGTTTTCACGGGGCTGGTTGAGACGCCTGCATTTATTTCATGGCTAGATATATCTGTAGGCTGGACTTTAATGTCTGAGTGGGTACACCACTTCTCTCCAGCAGCTGACAACTTATTGTTATGTACAGGAAGCATGCTAATCACCATAACTAGTAAACTTCTGGGGTCAATGCAGGTGAAGACATTTCATAAAATTTTTAAATTGAGTCATGAAATTTTCTTCATCTTCTGCCCACCTTTATTTTATTTCCTCTCACAATAGCTACTCAGCATAACTTCCTCCTTCTGCCTCAAATGCTATGCTGTCACTGGCAGTTATAAAGGGAATGAAAGAATCTGAAAGGAAAATTCCCATATGGGAAACCTTTCCTAGCAGGGTATGTTTTCATTTGATTGGATCCAGGAAAGTAGCCTGAGACATTTAGAAGTAGACCCATCTTATTGAGTTGAAACTTTGAAGTTTTTATGATCCCAAGAGTTAAAAAAACAACT
Organism: Tringa tobata; assembly: GCA_033628505.1. NCBI lineage: Eukaryota > Metazoa > Chordata > Aves > Charadriiformes > Scolopacidae > Tringa > Tringa tobata. Next base: position 2,191,503 of record JAHREE010000095.1, on the reverse strand, counting down.
ATGTAAAGCCCTGTGCACATTGGTCTACATGACATTTACTATCTGTATTAAACTGCTACTCAGAAACCTCAGCAAGGACTGACTTCTGTTATGCTGGGCACGCTTCAAATATATAAAAGGTGACTCCTCTCTCCAGAGTCTAAGCTTTCCATCTGACTGCCTTACTACCATGCTATAATAGTCCTGTCTCTGGCATGCTGATTTGTGGCCTTGATCAAATCACTTGTCCTTTTACTTGCTTAAAAAAAACCCTCAACTCCTGCACTCGAATGCATTATAAGTCAACAGAGCCATTCAGACATGCACAGGAGGTGTGTAGGACTGAAACCTTAGGCCATGCAAACAACATCCTCTTCATGAGGAGCCTCATGTTCCCAGCTGGGCCACTCTGTCAGGCATGCCTATTCTGCTTCATCTCCTGGCTGAGCGACTTGGGTACGAGCGTCCCGGTTCATTTAGATTAAAATGAGACATGCTAAAAACCCCTCAATCTCTAAACCTTTAAAGTTGGCCTATTCGCACCTAGAGAGACCATGAACATACTGCCTTCTCCTGTTAACTCCTGTTATTAATAAATAACTCCTGTTATTTCTGCAGTTTGAGCTCCATGCTTGGCACTGAAATTTAAGGATGCTGGTTCTTGTCTCTGCAGACCAATAGCCTTAAATTTTGGAGAAGTGTAATTTAAACACATTGAGTATTCCAGATGACAGATCAAAACCGGCCTACTGTAGTCGACTCTATGTTGTTGTTAAAAGTTATCCCAAGAAAGGAGGATATTTGGGTAAAGGTGAGGAGCAGAGTTGTGGATGCAGAAGAAAGAACTGGAAATGTAAGGAGCAATTGCAAAAAGGATTTGGTTTGAGTAGCAAACGCTCAGCTAGAATGAGCAGTAGTGGAAATAACAACTGTGAAAGACAATCTTAAATTTGATACGGAAGGAACGTATGTGATGGGAAAACATGGGCTATGGAGCAAGACAGATGACTGCAGCAGCTGAGCTGTGAATAAGGTTGAGCAGGGGAAGAGTGCTGCCAGGAATCCTTGGTGGAAGAGAAGGCTGTAGTGCCAGAGCTCTGGACAAGCCTCTGGGTGGGAATGCATAAGCATTTAAAAATGGGAGAAGGAAAGATGGAATAGGAGTCACTGAGCACTTGGATGTTGAAGAGAGCAAGAATACCATAGTAACTACAAAAAACTCTTGTGATGCTAGGAAAGGCTTCTCAAAAACATACCTGTCTAGAGAGCTGATAGCTACTTACATACTTTGTGGTTTTTGGTGTTTGCCAAAACATAACACTTTTTTCTTCACAACCCAGAGAAGACCTGATTTCTGCAGCAGTTCAACATGGTTTGAAAGAGGACTCTGAGGACGTAGGCTAAAAGCGTATCCAAAAACTTCCAGCACAACATGTACCTGTGGGTACCTCTCATCTTTCACAGATATTGGACTAATTGCACTTCTTTATTAATCTGAAACGTAAAGTGCCCAAGAAGACATTGGACATCCCCACTTTAAGTGTTCTACCAACCTTCCCTGAAGGTCTACCCAACAGAGAGCCTGAATGTTTGCAATTTGTCAAGGATTCGATAATTGGAAGGAAAGGGTGGCTTTGGACACATATGTCCCTTCCCTCCCTCCCTTTCCCAAGCGTTGTGATCTTGTTTAGCTTTGTACTGTCATGACAGCTTCTTCTGTACTTGCTAGGGTTCAACTTGTATCTTCTGATGGTGCTGCAGAAGGTATTCTTGTCACCTTGAGCACTTTCCACTCTTTCCTCATGCTGACTGCTGTTTCCATGGAAGTCTGTGATGTGTTTTATTCAAAGTATAATTTGTAGAATGTTTGCTTAGAACAGAGGAAGGGAAAAATAACTTCTTCAAGGCAGAGTGAAAGAAAATATACTCTAAATTTAAAAAACATCACCCTCCCTCTAAACCTTAATCCCTGGCTCTGCTGAATCCCCAATTAATACCAGTTCTGTTTAGGACAGAAGTGTTCAATGACAACACGAAGGAAGACATGTCAGGTCACAAATGCAGAACACGAAATATTTCCACTCCTGTTAATTATGACCCAGCCTTACCAAAAAACAGATGGAAGTGCTTTCAAAGCTTTGTGCGTTTGCCCGTGTGTGCGTGCATATGTATGTCTGTCTTTGGAATGGCTAATTCAAATCAAACTTGGGATTCTAGTCAAGACAACAGCTTCACTGCCTGAGCCAGCTTGTTTCTGTACTCTTATCATTACCAAAAAGAAGGAAAACTGCAATCAAGTTTCATTCAATTCCAAAGATAAAGAATAAATCCCACATTTTCGAATAACAGCCCCCTCTGCAATACTTGCCTATATGACAAACATATGGAGAAGCACATATTCGGCTTGATTCTGCTTGAAATTTCACAACTGACTATAGCATCTGCAGCTCGAGTAATGCAGATAGATAAACCCTCAATCAACCTCTTCCCTTTCCCCAGCTCCCTGTTACAGGGCTACAGGGTCAAACTTTATTTATGCATAATAGGCAGAGAGATCCATCTGCTTATGTGGGGTTGTACAACACTAGCTGTAGGTGCCCAGGAGCACCGCTGTGCTCTGCATCCTCACCAGATATAGTGGATTATCCAAAAGGCAGTGGTGCCTACACCCATTCCTTCAGCTCAGCCATGCCTGAGAGTGTTTTAAGTACTGCAGGAACATAACTCTGGTCTTAAACCAACTCTTTCGCAAGACCTTGCGGTGTGGTTCATTACTATGAAGTGTCAGGAATTCAAAGGGAGGAACACGTGACAGCAGAAGTAGGTGCCTCCAGACTGTAGCGGCAGTGCTGCTAATTGGGACACTTGCAAAACAGTGTCGTATGTGTCATTGCTTTTTACTATCCCCCAGAAACACTTCCAGAAAAATATAAAATGCTAATCTGATTTTTTTCCTAGTTTACAGGGGTTTTACAGGAGGCTGCCTCTCTTGTCCCTCAGATTAGATACTGTTCAGAAGCCTTTACAGACAACAACTATTTTCTTGGACCACTGACACTGGAACACAGGCATTAAGCAAAAATAAAACAAAGCAATCCCAGATGCAATGGAATGAACAGTTAAAAGGCAGGAAGGTAACGTATGTGCTTCTCTGCCTTGCCCCAACTGGGTGACACTCTAATAGGTTTCTTATTCTGCTTTCTTCTGCTAAGAGACTGCAAGACATATGTCACTTTTCCACCTTAACTGTGCATTTTCTAGTTTGTTTGGATTTATGTCATAACCTTAATGGGATTTAAATGGAATTTTTATATGTGAATAATACTCTGCATTAATGCAAGAACTTTAGGTTGCTGTGCTACCAGTCTGATTTGCATAAAGGTTTTTAAATATGAAAGAAGAATAGCCAGGCTATTGTAGATGGCAAAGTGAAAAAAAAGAAAGACACTCGCATAATAGCAAGAGGAAGATACTACTCCCCCCAAAATGCTGGCTTTTGAAAGGGTTAATTCTCTGACTCAGGTACAAGTGGGTGTGTGAGAAAAGTCTGGAGGTCATGCCAGTCATGAATATTTAGTTGGTGGAGGGTCAAGGCCGGATTAAATGGTGAAACAGCCAGGTCAATGTCATAGGTTTATACTTTACCATAAAGCATTTTCTTTTCTAGTGTACTGTTTGTGATCTGTAAATGTAAATTGCCTGTGTCGATGTGTAGCTCACACGACAGTTACGCACATCTCTCTCAGCACACACTGGTGTGCAGAAGTGTCTGCTATATTGTAGATTTTGGGGGATTATCTATAAATTATAATGCCAGTAAAGTGTCTGTGTCTTAGATTGAAAAATGTGCTTTAATCAATTACGTATTTCTTATGTTAAATATATAGAATGTTGTCCATCTATTTCAAAGTCCTGGTTCACCCTTGAGCATACCGATTAGGAGAATACTTACCTCCTTTATATTATTATTCTTTTCAGAAGGGGAATCTGGGGCACAGAGAGTTCAAAAGATTTGTCCTGACAAATTTTTTGTGGCAGTGCTGGGAGTAGCACTGCAGCTTTTCTGACTCTTGGTCCTTTACTTTAAACAAAACATCATCCTTTTGGTTTCCAAGCCTGAAGTGTGTGCGAGCAGCTCTGAGTTACTGATGGTAGTGCAGTCAGTGAACTTTCCTGTTGGCATGTTTTTCATTCTTAGTGTACCATTATTATTTTTAAATGAATTATGTATATAACATGCTTGGTGTACAGACTACTCTGCATGTGAATAATAGAGCACAGTCTCTGCTCTGAGGAGCTGACAGTCTAAGGGCTTGATCCAGTAAACACTTATTCCTGGGTGATTTGCTTAGCCTACTATCATGACTAATCTGTTGATCTGGCCCCAAACTAATTAGATAACTTGACAAATAAGAACAATAGGACACGCTGGGTAGTGCGGGAGGGAAGGGATGAGACACAACAGTACATAAAGATTTAGGAAGAAAGAGGATAAACACAAGCTGGTTTGGATTTGATTCACTTCTCCGTGGCAGTGTCTGCACGGAAATGCTGCAAAGGATGGAGCTTGGGCCCTGGAATCAAGTGTGTCAGGTTTCATCCAAACCTTACATCTTGCTGGGTGTTCAGCCTGTCCTCATGGCAGGTGAGAGCCTTATCTTGACCTGATTATTTTCCTTTGTGATCGATCTCTGCAGTTAGTTCTGGAAGGGTCTTCTTGATGATCTTTTGAAAGAAGGTGAGATAGAATACACATTCATAGGTCTGAAGAGCACTGGAGTGGGCTGAGTTAAACTGTGGTGTCTGCAAGCACCTAGCTGACTGTCCAGGATGGTCCAATGCTCAAGGAGAGGAAGGCTTATGCTTCTTGAAAATGAGTTATCTCCTTGCACATAGGGAACAGAACTGCATGGTTCTGCAAGGTATATGTATGACCTTCATGTGAAAAAAACTTTATTGGGAAATGATACTTCTTTGGAGTCTGGTCCTGGTTCTTTCTATCTGCTGCAGAAGCAGAATATGCAGTGCCAGGGTGCCAAGAGACTGATCTTGTGCTCTTGCCTGGTATTACTGCAAGGGCAAGGGGCCAAACACTAAACTTGAGTTCTGAGTTTTCATCTGTTGGTACAAATGAGCATAAAGTATATTATCAGGGTTGAAGCCTGAATAAGCACTGCTTGAGTATGGTTAGTTGGTGTGGAGTAGTAATATTTACTTTACACTTGACTATCCTGTTTGTATTGCTGTAGGTGGTGCGTGGGTTCTGCATTTAAAGGCTGCAGTGAGTTATTAAGGCCTTGGGATGACAAAAAAACATGCACGTTTTTTTGTCTTGGAGGTGAACCAGAGTGTATTATCAGTGGAGCTGGGGCTGAGAAGGGCAGAACATAAATACCTGCAACTGGCTTTGGAAGCCCTTGACAGATGGACTTAGTAACATAATGCTTTTAGTCACCCTTGAAGCAGTTTTTTGGTACCTGGCTTCTGTTTGCATTTTCCATGAGATCTAGGCTAAGGGATCTTGAAAAGAAAAGTCTACTTAGAGGCATGGACAAAATGATTGTCTCGAATGATTATCCATGGCGCTCACTTCACCAACTGCTGCTTGCAGTGTGGAAAGGGCCACAGGTGGCTCAGGAAAAATAAAGTGGTATTTATTCAACTGACCACTGTGCTGGAAAAGGGATAGATATATTTCACTAACTTGGTCCCAGAGGGAAAACTTTTCTTTAATGCAGAGGCAGGTCAATTCTATTCTTGCCCTAATGGAGAAGTAAGTGAGGAAATGAAACAAAATGTGGAAAAATGTCTTAGTGTTAGGCAAAATAAAAACTTGATTGTGAAAGTCTCAACACAAAGCTTGTTTGCCATCTTAATTTTTTTCTTTCTCACATCTAGGACTTGTAGAAAAATGTTTCTTTGTGCTTTTACATCACATGAAACTAAAACATCCCACTACAGGTGTCTATTTTATTTCCTTTCTATTTTATTTTAAAGGGAAATACATATCTCTCAAAATCTGCAGGGATAAAAGTTTAATTATGTCTTAGTCGCTTGCTGTGATTTTGAAATCAGTGCTTTATTCTGAATAAGCACTTGGTGGGTTATAAAATGACATGATGAATATTTCTATTTCTTATGGTAAAAACTAGTTTTTGTAAGGTAATTGGCAATAATGGAGTTGACACTGGATTAACAGAGGTGACCTGAAGTTGATATGAGGAAGGGGATTTTTTTTAAAGAAAGGAACGAATGAAATGAAAAAAAAAAAAAAAAAGGAACACACTGTGGAAGAAAATATACTTGCACCAGTAAGGACTCATCCACTCATGTTTTGCATGCCAATAGAGCTGCAGATAAAGATATATGAATAAGCTAATACCCACATAAGCATTTTTTATCCTGGTAGAATTTTATGAAGATAAGGATGCTGGACTTGTAGAATCATAGAATCATAGAATCATAGAATCATCTAGGTTGGAAGAGACCCTTGGGATCATCGAGTCCAACCATCTACTCTAATCTACAAAGTCCTCCCCTACACCATATCCCTCAGCACCACATCTAATCGTCTCTTAAACACATCCAGGGATGGTGACTCAACCACCTCCCTGGGCAGCCTATTCCAATGCCCGACCACCCTTTCCGTGAAGAACTCCTTCCTAATGTTCAGTCTAAACCTACCCTGTTGCAGCTTGAAGCCATTCCCTCTCGTTCTATCATTGATTACCTGTGAGAAGAGACCAGCACCAACCTCTCTACAGTGTCCTTTCAAGTAGTTGTAGAGAGTGATGAGGTCTCCCCTCAGCCTCCTCTTCCTCATACTAAACAGTCCCAGCTCCCTCAGCCTCTCCTCGTATGATTTATTCTCCAGGCCCTTCACCAGTTTCATTGCCCTCCTCTGCACACGCTCCAGCACCTCGATATCTCTCTTGTGTTGAGGTGCCCAAAACTGGACACAATACTCGAGGTGTGGCCTCACCAGTGCTGAGTACAGAGGCACAATCACCTCCCTACTTCTGCTGGTCATGCTATTTCTAATACAAGCCAGAATGCCGTTGGCTTTCTTGGCCGCCTGGGCACACTGCCGGCTCATATTCAGCCGCCTGTCAATGAGAACACCCAGGTCTCTTTCTTCCAGGCAGCTCTCTAGCCACACTTCCCCAAGCCTGTAGCGCTGCATGGGGTTCTTGTGGCCCAAGTGCAGAACCTGGCACTTGCCCTTGTTGAAGCTCATCCCATTGGTGCAGGCCCAATGATCCAATCTATCTAGGTCTCTCTGTAACGCTTCCCTATCCTCCTGGGAATCAACACTCCTGCTTAACTTGGTGTCATCTGCAAACTTGCTGATGATACACCCTATGTCCTTATCGAGGTCATCAATAAAGACGTTAAACAGGAAATATTGGTTTCTATAAAAAATAAACTGATGCAGAAATAATAGTTTAGACACAGTTCATTTGAATGGATCAGTCCTAAGAACTACAGCGTTCACTCCCTGATGAAAATGGCAGATGAAAGCGTAGGTCAGCACTGAAATTCTGGGGAGTATCTGGGCCACGGCAGAAGAGGGACAGAAAACAGGGACAGATCTGAGGAGACACAGTGATACTGCTAATGGGTGGTGGCTAGACAGATAAAACGGGGCCTGACATGGGTGATTTGGGTAGAAATTGTCTCACAGAGTCTCGGTGGATCTGATGGCAGGGTCTACCTCTAGAAACATTCTCATTTTGTGACCTCCCAGTTGGGGCTGAGATGGTCTATTTAGAATATACACGTATGTTCCTATCATATCATACATTTGTAGTGTTCCACAGTGAACCCAAATCCTGCAGAGTGCCTCCACTGCTCCTGCCAAATCTTTAATTAATTAACAAGTCTTTCTTTGAATGTGAATTTTCACAAGGGGTTTTTCAAAGCGTGCTTCTGGGCTTGTGAATGGGCCACTCACATTGCCTCCCTTGCAGGTACCCTCCTCAGAGAGACAGAAATAGGAATGAGAGTGTTCAGAAAGATTTCTTTACCCTGAGAGATGGTAATTCCACGTCAGGAATCAGAGGGGATTTTTTACCCATGAGTTCCTTGATGCCTTTCAGCCCTGAACTTCACTTAAAATGTATTTTAAAGACAGAAATAATCTCTGTGACTTCAGAGTCTGAAAACCAAAATCTCTAGGACTAGGAACCACTGCCCAGAAAGGGTGGGAATCATCTGTACCACGCACTGCAAGTCTTGTTCCAGCTCCAGACAAAAACTAGAGAAATGCACTGGCTTCGCATACACTTGTATAGCCATCTCCTTTGCCTCTGATTTTCCATCAGAGTTACTGGCATTTGGCAGCTCTCTGTTAGTGCGTTCCTTCCTATGATACAGGTTGACTCAGATGGACTGGGAAATGCAAAGATCGAAGGCTGTGAGACTTGCATCTGACCAGAAAGCTTTTAGAGTTTAGCTTCCTGCTGAGTAATACTGATGTATGAAGAATCAATTGTGCTAACTGCTTTAGGGGAAGATGCCTAATCACTACCTCAAACATTTCCCTCTTGACTGGGGTAGAGACTTTCTTGTAAAAACTGAGGGAGAAAACAGGAGGGGGAGCAAGATAGTAACACTCTAAAAAAACACTTTAAAGAGAAGAGTTTTTTGCTAGTCGTGGTAAATACTGTAATACTTCTCTCAGATCTCTGTAACTCTTCTGTAACACAAACAAATTCAACTTCAAATCAGTCTCCGCTAGATGGAAACCAGTTTTCTTGTAATGTCCTGTGTGTCTGATCTCCAGTTTATTTATATAAACATATTTTTATCTTGCATCTTCTGTTTTGATCTTTAGGATTCACTGACAACCATTTACCTAATGACTGTGTACGAGTGGTGTAGCACAACATTCAGGGCGGGCTGTTATGGGAAGCAGTCAGAGTGGTGTGTGCATACCCATCCTACCAACCCATTCAAGGTAATAGGTGGCAATGTGGACATCCCAAGTGTTCTTTTGTTAGGATGTTTTTATTAAGATGCCTTTATTAAGTAGTAGCGTTTTACAATAACAACAATAATATGGCTTTTTTTGTTTGTTTGTTTTCTGAAGGGTTTGGAGGAGATATGACAGCAATGAAAAGAGCAGAAATAAGAAAGAGTGTTGTGGGATCTCAGGACCACTTGACTTCTAGAGCAGAAATATAGAGTTGGCTCATCCATGAGCGCAAAGTGACTTCAGTCAAGCAATGACAATTTGTGCCAGCTGGGGATTTCCTACTTCCTGGTAGCTCTTTGTTTCGGGTTGTGCATTTACATATTTGGCTTTTGTGTGTTTACTGAAATGTGTATGGGAGGATGCATAAACTGGGCAAAGAAGAAGAGAAATCACTTGATAAGGGCCATGGGAGGGGGCGTGCCAGAGGGTCACAGAACAGTTTTCAGCTCTGCTTGCTTTTTCTCGCAGCATCCTCTTGCATCCTCTTTGAATCCCTGCTGGTTCCTGTAGTTGAGCTGTAGGTTTGTAATGTCTATTTTAGGGCTGATTTAGTGCTAGCAACAGGAAGTTTTGTGTGCTTGTGGAGTTTGAATGAATCTTGGGATTTGGTGCAGAATTACTATAACAACCGTAAAGAAGAAATACTATAAATAATATATTCAGCATAGTTCATGGGTCAGTCTAAAAAACATGATTCTCTTTTTCATCAGTTTCTCTAGCTGCTGTTAGAAAGGTCTTAAGGTGGAAAAAAATCTCCTTGCAGTTGACCACTGGGTTATGGCCAGATTTCTTTCTCATTTAGCATTTCAGTGCCATACAAAATGATAGAGTTGTTGTTAACCAGTTCCCGTTGACTCCTCTTACTTCATCTCCTCTGTGTCTGTGTTTCTGGCATGTTATATGGTCTCCTGTCTAACACATTGGTCAAGCTGCAGACAGGTATTGGAATTTCGAATCATTGTTATGAGTTCAGTGATTACATTATGCTCTTAGAAATGGATATATCGAGAATATAGACATAAAAATAGATGCATCAAGAAAGTAAAGGCAAACATAAAAGGAAGAGCAGAGCCATTAGACACTGAGGAATGGAGAGTCAGTTTCTGGGGTATATTTGGTGGTTTGAGTTGCACATGGATTACTTGAACACAGGATTTTCCTACCTGATTGCTCTGAATTGATGTTGAAATAAGTGAGATAAACTACTTTCCCTTGGGATGGTGAATATGGTGGTGTTTAGAGAACTTTTAATAAGGATGCAATTCAGACCTTAGTAGGTATATAGATAAGAGGTGAGGTATGCCAGATGTTAATCTGTTTGGCCCTTCTAATGAGGTCAGGTTAACTCAAGGTCTTGTGCCTCTCAAAGGAACTTTGGGCCAAATGGTGTGCACCAACATACACCATTTTGGTACAGTTTTGATCAAATTATTCCTGTGATTTACAATCAGTTTTAATTCTGATAGTTGGTGAGGTTTTTTGTTTGTTTTTTGTGGTTTATTTTTATTTTTAAAGTATGTAATTCTTGCATTTGGGGTTTTTGTGAAACTCAAAATGGGAAAAAACATTCAATCAGAATCTCTGAGTTTCAGGAAAATTATTTACAGCTTTAGTTAAAACCTCATAACATGTAGAACAAGCTAAATCAAGAATGCTCTGGTCAGGGCATCTTTTGTGAACATAACCAATATGAAAAACATGCTTTCATAACCCAAATACCAGTTAAATGGGTAGTGAAAGAAGTCATAGTTTATGTTTGAATTCTGCTAGCCCAGTATCAAAAGGATAGGTCTTATGTTGCTGATCAAAAATAATCAAGGAATATATCTTCTCTTCTAATTCCTAGAAGTCAATTATGTGATTTCTTACAATCATGTCAGGTACTGTTACAGAAAGCTGAGCTCTTGTGACTATTCCAGACCTGTTTGATGTTACTGGGCACCCTGCCAAACTCTCCTTTCTGTATGCCAAGATGGTAATTATTGACACTTCATAGGGAAAGGGTTTCAAGGAACTCACATCAATATTTCTTCCACAGTCAGAAACTGGAAATGCCACTCCACCAAAGAGATCCTGAAATCCTTGGGGATTGTATTCCTGGACTGAACAAAGACTAGAGAGCACTGAGACGGTTAACCTCAGGCGGACAAAACTAGGCTAGTGTGAAGATGCCTGGAGTGGAATTCGGGCAGTACTATTTCAAGGGAATAAATCTGGTGAGGAGGAGTGGGAGTGGGTGAGAAAAGTTTTGTGCAACGTGTTGTTTTTTAGGATTGAAGGTGTATTATGAATCAGAACTAGTGCTCAGGAAGGGACCGAGAGGCTTGGTTCTACATCTCAGGAGTAAGTCACAGAGTGAGGGGAGGTGGCACCATGCACTGGGAAGACTGAAGCCATCACTTGCTGTGCTTTCAAGGTTTTATACCACACCTGTCTGTGGCATTTGACTGCTTATCTAGGGTTTTCCTCACAGTCTCATGAGCAAAATCAACAGTGTTGTAGATGAGGCTTTTAGGGTGAAGGAGAGATGTCTCACAGAGTGAGCAGATTTTAGACCACAATATGAAGATTCTGGTCATTCTGATCCCTTTCAGATGTGAATTTTAGCACTGGCACTAGCAGATGTGCTGGGCTCCTCTCCTGCTGGTGTGAAACGTGTGTGTTCCACTATTGAGACTGACAGCTTCACAGAGGGGTGTGGAAGTTTGTGTAGATTGACACTAAGAGTTCATACTTGGCCAGCCACGAGGCACAGTGATTATGACTTCTCTCCTGCACTGTTATTTGAATGCCTCAGATACTTGTGTGTGGTTGTCGCGTCCTGCCCCCTGCTCGCTGCTTTGTCAAGCTTCATGTGCTTAACAAGATGCTTAACTCGTGTTAATCTTTCCTCATGTATCCCCATGTGTGTCACTTGTAGTGCTAGCAAGTAAGTCCATAAAAAGCAGAAGTTACAAAGTCTGAATTCCTACTGATTTTTGTTTTGCACTTGGGTCTGCTGTTTTCTATTAAAAATTGAACTCCTATTTCAATCTCTTTCTTGGTTAGGATTTCAAGAAGATCTCTCTCAACTTGCCTGCCAAGTCCCAAAGACATTTATGCAATTTTCAAATTTATTTAAAGTTACTCAGTATGTTTAAAAGTTACTGAGGAGGGGAAGCAGACTGACAGACAGACAGGAGGCTGAAGAGAGCCAGTGAGTTGTGTAAGTCTTATTTCTTTAAGAAACCCGTAACAAAAAGGCGGAAGGAAAAATTTATGTGGTAGCTGTTACATTTATATGAGGGCTTTTGCATTCTCAGTGCAAAGCGCAGGTTCATCTCCATTGCAGCCCTAGCTCAAGTAGCCGCACTGAAGCTGCACCATTTCAGGACAGTTTAGCTCAAAGCCCAGACCAAAGAATAAAAAAAAAGGCTTAATATAAATAATTAACAACTCCATGTTTGAAGATAAGCTAAAACTGGTGATGATTTAGACCAGAAAGTGCAGCTTTACCTGTGGTGGCTCAGGAGCTGGCTGCCATGCAGCTCAGATGCCGAGGCAGGGTGATGGGGAGAGTCAGCTGGGGGCATGGGACCCTGCCTCTGCACCCCAAAATCCAAGCCCCCTCCCTGCCTCTGCAGCCGTATGCCAGCAGCTCGGGTTGTGTGCTGTCAGCGGGAGTGTTTGTATTAGCACAGGATAGTCAAGTCCTCACTGCTTTATGAGCTGGAAGGTCAGCTACACTTGAGCTTCAATCTACCATCCCCTGCCCTCCATTAAGTTAGCTGCCTGGAGCTTAAAGCACAGTTTAATCTGTGATAGAAACTTATGGGAGTCTGCTCAGGGGCAACACTCAAGCTATACCTCAAACTAATTCGACAATCCCCACAAGACAGCAGAGGTTTCTTAAGGAAGACACCAGATGCCAAGAATGTGTCTATGAAGCCCAGAATAGCTCTTCACGGTGCCATAGCAAGAGGCTGAAAAATCCATGGGACTAGCCCAGGGATGTCTGTGGTGGGAGGGAACCGATTTACTGAAAGGGACCTTGCATATTGTTATTTGAATGTAACAAATGAGTGTTTAGTAATCATTCTTATTAATACTCATAGCAACCATATTACTGTAGTTTAAAAACCTCATTTACCAACTCTGTGAAAAATTCTTACAAAAAAATAGACAAGGGAGAGAGAAAGGTGGTGCCACTCTCACTGCAGAAATGATGCCCAAGGGGACAGAAGCCTATGATGTCTGTGGTGCATGTCTGGCTCGGTGCTGAGCCCAGAGATTGACTTGACAAGCTGCTTGGCTGGCCTCTGGTCCAGGCTGAAGAGCAGACAGTTGCATCCTCAGCAAGAAGGCGGTGAGAAACGGCTCCTTAAGCCACCCCTCAGCTATTAGTTACCTTCTCACACTTGCCTTCACTCAGCCTGAGATCTAAGAGGCTGGCTTAGGTCCTTGGTGGTGGTCCAACTAATCCGTCTGACTTTGCACCAAAATGAGAGAAGGGCTAGCACCCAGTCTGGAGAAGTGGAGAAAGTTTTTGGGAAGGTGCTTTCTGCTCAGCTGTCTGCCTTCCCTGGGCTGTTTGCTCAAGCCACAGCAGGGTCTCAGCTTCACCTCGTTTTCCTGGGAGCTCCCCGGGCTCCCATGCTGGGGACAGGGCGCCAACCCCGAGTTGGAGGAGTTTTGGTGGGATGGACATTGAGTCACTATGCAAGGCTAGACCAAGTCCCTGCCCAAGATGGCACAGGACATGTCTCACCCTCTGCCCTATCTCCTGCTCCTCCCTCCTTTTGTTTTTCCTTCTGTCCTTTACAATACACTAGCCCTATTTTCCAAGCACAGAGTAGCAAAGTATTTCTCCTCTTAAGTCCTTCTTAGACTCCTGAGTTTGCACTGAGTTTAGTGGGAGGTTTGTAGCCTAAGGAACAGACAGAGGCCTAAGTATTTTGTTTGGTTTGGAACTTCATGTTTGTGAGTTACCACCAACCACAGTAAAATCTACTGCGGTTACACGCTGTATGTTACATTGCCATGCTGTTCTTGTTAAAGTAATTAAAAGTCTTTGCACATTAAACAAACAAACAAATAGAAAAAAAGGTGCTAATCAGCTGTATTTCAAAAAAAAAAAAATGTTGAAAGAAAATTGATGCTGTCTAAATGGTTTGGAATAGTCAGGCCTATTCTATGTCTGTAGCAGCAGGATATAACAAAGGTAAAGATTTAAGGCAATTTTGACACCTTAAAGCAGAACTGTTAGCACTGCATAGACTTTCAAATCCAAAGAGGATTCAGCCTGCTCACTTACTGCCTTCGACATCTTCAAAGGACCATGGCTCTTTTTAATCTTTCTGCTTTGCTGTGAAGCCATAGGAAGTTATTGACTTTACAGGCAGTTTTAGTACACAATCAAGCAAGAAAAAAATGCTGGTGTACTCTGAGGCTGTGAGTTCAAATCCTCATCTCTTTGTGTCACTGTGTCTCTGTGCCGAGGCAGAATTTAAAAGTGCAGAACAAATGGTGAGCTGTTATACAAGGTTTTGTTTTTTTGACCCCCTTGTTGAGCCAAAATTCTCTGAAGACTTTCAGGGAGGCTTTGACTACCTCACAAATCCTCCAAATGTAGTTGGAATAAGCTTTCCACATTAATGCTGCTCGATTATGATTAGATATAGTTTGAACTCTGGATCTGAGCTCTGACATCGTTCTTCTTGGAAGAGCTCTGGGGTAAGTGGAGGCTGGAGGGCTTCCAGGGAGTGTGTGTGCACTCACTGGTCAGTGTCTGGATGGGATGCTGACTGCTTTCCCTTCAGGCCAAGTGTAAGAGCACTTAAATTTCCCTTTGCTTAATGCCAGCAGGTGTTCTGAGAACTGATGCTAAAATCACTGACCAGCTTGGCGAAACAGGACGAGGAGATGAGACCACGCATTTGAATGGGGTTTCCTGAGCTCTGGGGTGAAGAGCTGAAGATTTTCTGGCCACGAAGAAAGATATAGAAGTTAAATAGGAACAGAAAACCAAGAAGCCAGAAAGGGAGCTGCTGGGACTCTGGTCCCAAGCAAGTGCTCCTGGAGGCCCTTCTACCCACAGTGGGCCTTGAGGTGAAGCTGAAGTTGACCTCCACCTTGCGATCCCCAATGTGTAGAAGGAAAGAGGACTTTGTGCCCATTGCTCACAATTACATCTGTATGAAACAAGCTGTCACCAATGTTCCTTCCTCAGAATACTAAATATTAAAGAACAGTTTGGGTTAATGTCCAAATAATGGACATTATAAAATAGCATAAAATAAGTGTGATGAAGAGACTTGAAAATCCTACACCAAAGATCAGGAATTCAGTTTTGCATCCTGATCCTGACTGTACTTCAGCAATACAACGAATCAGTTTGCCTGTGTCCTGTAGCTCCTAGGATGGCATTGGACTAACTTTTCTCCAAAGACCATGCATAGCCTTTTTTTCTTCAAATGTAGGAAATGCCACAAGATACTCAGAGGAAGGAGTTCAACTGGACAATTTATTTTCTTACTCTTTTATTTGCTTTCTCCTGCTCTTAGCTCCTAAATTGTTTCTTGCAGAAAGCCTTAAAAACCTTGAAATACTATTCCTAAAAGGATAGAACTGCTATCCCTTAGCAGAAGCTTTTGATAAAGTCTAAATAATAAAGGTATATTAACTTTATTTGAAGGTGTAAGGTCTCAAAAATATAGCAATGATGACAAGTAGCTTTGAATATCCCCATTGTGGGACCTTCAGAAACCTTTAGAAGAGTCTTGATTCTACAGATGAGCTAGGTGCTCTTGTAAAATTTGTGTAGTGAGGAGCTTAAGAATGAAAATATTTTAAGCCCCTCATTGTTTGGAAAGTCTTGAACCGTAACTTTAAGGAATTAATGAACTACATACCGAATAACTAAGAAGTAAGGGTTCTGTATTATCTAGGTCTTATTTAGCATTTGTCTTCTCTGTTTAGAAGTAAGGACAAACAGCATTAATTACATTTCCAAATGCTTCTATATTTGGAACACTTGTGTATACCGGCTGAAAATAATATGAATGAAGCACTGAAAGCTTGTCTAAACATGCTCAAGGGATAAAAGTGTAAGTATCTACCTGAGCATTAGTTAATGTAGGAGAAAAATCATGATGAAATTGAAGAATGTCTTTCCTTCTAACGGAAAGAAGGCGTTTGGAAAACTCAGATACTCACAAGATCAGGTGATGATAGCTCTATTTTTATGGCCTGAAATTATACCCTGCCCTAACACCATAACAAGAAGAAAGAACATTTTTTTCTGCTATCAGAAAGCTAAGCACTGCAATGGGGAAGTTTTAAAGAAGAAAGTTCGATACACAACTGTATTGGGCCAAAGGACTTGCTGTCCTCTCAAGGGCCTTTGTAATCTTATTTTCTGGGATTCTCTGACATGCCATGAGAAACTCAGAGGAAGGGGTTCAGTTAGACCTTTTGTTTTCTCTGTCTTGTAATTTTTCACCTATTAAAAGCGTGAGCCTCAAAGGAATGAATTCGTAAGGAGGATTTGAAAGAGAACAGAATAGTGCTTGGCTTTATAAGGTTAAAGAGATTGCATTTAGTGAGCTGCAAATTAAACAGTTTGCCATATGAGATGGTAATCAAAAATATTGTGTTAAATGTCATCAGGATGGATGCAGGGTCCATTTAAATGAGGTAGGAAGCTGTACGGCTGTGCTATCGCCATCGTATTGTGTAGAGGGAGCACACGTGTGAAAGCTATTGGGAGGTGAAAGTGTAGTCTCATTTGTCCACAGTAAATGGTTATTTGTTTATTTGTATTTTCATAGTTTTCTTACAGACCAGGACATGATTTCTTCCAACTTAACGGTCCCCTGCATCACATTTTTAGATATCTGGTATTTCCGGAGTCCAGTTGTCCAAAAAATTTAAATAACTTTTTCTCTTCATTGGAGGCAGCAGAAGCTAGGAGTCTAACACAATATGCTCATGGTTGGTTTTCTGGTAATTTAATTTAGGATGTTGAAACTTTATCAGCCTTTGCTATCCCATGAAGAAAGGGCACCAGCTGTGTGCTTCCGCCCTCTTTCGCTGTTAGCCTTGCATCTTAGTGCTCATTTGCATCCATGCCATTGTCTTCCTGCATGATCCACTCCAAGGCAAACTGGTCAAATCTTGCATTTATTGCTAGAATTTTAGTTTGTGTCTTTAACTTTACAGAGAGAGACCTGGGGAGAATTCATTTGGTTCAGCTGAGGGGTTAGCAGCCTCCTCCCTGACAGCCATTACACTGTCATGACCTGTCCTGCGTGTCTAACACTGATCTATTCATAGTTTTTATATCAGCATGCTGGGCAGGTTTTTATGCTAAATCATCTTTCTTCTCTGGTCCCTACTTATACTGCAGCAAATAAAAAGGCTTAGATTAGTGCAATGGGCAAATGGGTCTCTTTATGTCCTGCCTTCTCAACGTAATTTTCTGAGTGAATTAAATGGATGGACTAGCAAAGCTGGCCCTGAGACAGAGACATGCTGTGGGGAAGCTATCCCACAGAGGGAACCTTATTCTGCCAAATTGTTTGGTGTTTTGTCATATTGGCTGAGTGAGGTCAATGAAATAATTTCCACCGGTGATGACAAGCAATGTTGGACATAAGGCACCAGAGGTAAAAGATCACCTAAGCCAGCGGTCATCCTGAGAGCAGCCTGACCAAAACTCTCAGTATGGCAGGTAGGAAGATCCTCAGTGAGGGATGGGCCTGGTGGTCCATGGCAGAAGAGCACCTATGGGCATGAGCCTCGGCTGGGGACCCTGGGCTGCAGCCGCCGCACAAGCAGGGACCGGCAAGTCAGTCCCTCCTCCCAGCAGCTTACAAGGATAAGCAAGGAAACAACAGATGGAGACAGGCAGATGGAGGAACACCAGGAAACACAGAAAATATTAGTCAGCATCATAGGCAGTGACCTCAGCATACCAGAAGTCTAAATGTTGTCAAGTCTTTTGTAGGCATCCCAGAAAAGGAGGGCTTTAAAGAGAGTGTTAAAGGAAGATAATGAATTGTTTTGTAGATATTTACAGAGTGGCTCCTGAGCATCTGGGAGAGCGGAAAGCAAAGCATGAATATGTTTGAAAATTCATTTTAAGAATCCTTCAAGCTGCCTAGTGGAAGATTGTATGGGTGGGAGCAGCTTAAGAAGCTTACTCTTGGTGCAGAGTAAGAGATGGTAGAAGGCCAGGGGATAATCCATGAAGAACCTTCCTCTAAAAATGAGAGAGATGACCTTTAAAGCATCAGTCTGGATAGATATGTGTGAGGAGTAGAGAAAAAGAAGATACATTTTTTGGAAATACTGCAAGAAAACGGAATGGAAAGGAAGGGAAAGTGTCACGGGACTTATTGGTGAAAAAACATGGGGGGCTGCTGCGTGGGCATACAGAAGGTACTATCTGAGCAGCCCAGTGTTTCTTCTGGCACAGCTAGTTCAGATCATGAACCTCCTCTGTTGTTTTAACCCAGGCAGAGTTAACGTCCTGTCTGAGTGAAAGAAAAAGAGCTCAGACAGCTGACAGTTTTCCTCACTGGCTGAAAAAGAATTGGAAGTCCTGGAAAAAAGTGGGTGGCAGTGTGCATTTCTGAGCGATTGGTGGATGATGTTCAAAGAGAACTGGAAATAACAGAGAACAAGAGCAGAGTTTGGCAGATCTTGAGTGAAGAAGGAAAACTGATGTATGCAATAGAAACATAGAGGGAGAGAAGTAAAAATAACTCATTGGCAGTCCCATTCAAAGGAAGAAGAGTGGGAAAAGAGGAACAGCTAGAAATGGAAGCAGAGAGGACCTCAGCAAGGATAATAATCTTCTGCTATTGGTAGAAGCAGCATTAGACATGGAGACATGATTGTATTTGAGAGTCATGTTCTAGAGGGACTGAAATGTGGAAGATAAGGAAGAGGTGCGCTCCAGACACAGCAGTGGCTGGGGGTAAGGAGAGAGAAGAGCAATAGATATGAGATGAGGGATGACAGAATGGCAAAAAATAATAGCAGTGATGGCATGTGAGAGTGGGGAGTGATGGCAGGCAAGCATTGCGGAAGTGTATGTGGGCAGGCAATTAAACCAGTGCATCTTTTGGTTCAGTTTCAGTTTGGATTCTGTGGCAAGAGAAACCGTTCTAGTTTGATACTGTTTTGAGCTCCAAAACATTTCAAAATTGTTACATAGGCTCAGCTCCTATTCAAGAAAAATAAAATATTCAAACCTTTTTTTTTATAGTTTTAGTTCAGTTTCCTGGAGGTAAAAATGGTATGTTGCTCCAAAAGCTGCTGTTAGAGAAGGGTGTTGATAATATAAATGGGGAAATGGAGGCAACAGAGGGAGAGGGATAAAAATGAAAAGCAGAGGAGAAGGAGGCTGAGGTGACATCCCTGGGTGGCAGCAAATAAATTGGGTTAAAAAAGAAGGATGATGAAAATGCCTTAAAAAAAAAAGTTGGAAGACACAAAATAAATAGTGTTTGGAAAAAATCCCATTCACGGAGTGCAAGGGATGCACGCACCTTTTATGCAGCCAAGCAAAATGCAAAACAATGGAGCTGAAAATCAAGTCTGAGAAAAAAGAAAAGCAACTCCTGGAAGAATTGTTAAATAGAAGAGCACAAAAAAGCGAATGTCATCACAGATGAAGTCACAAAGGTAAAAGTGGCAGAGTTGCTAGTTCAAGCAAGCACAGGCTCTTATTTTTACATATTTTTTAATTTAATATAACCTAATGATGTCTCAAACTCAAAACAATTCAGGTAATTCAAAGCTAATCCTTTGAAGACTGCAGGAATACAGTATATACATACGTTCTCCCAAGCATTCATTTGGCAGGGAGCCTAGAAAACGCTGGTGTTCTGTGAAAGCTCACATGTAGCAATGTGCTGCCAAAATTTCAACAAGATGGTCTGTCACAAATTTGCCATTGAATTGATGGCACACCTAGTTGGCAGGCAGGATTGGTTGGAAAAGAGAATTTATTTTCAACAGGGAATTCTGAAAAAAAGAACCCCACACCCTCAAATGCAACACCTTTTACTCAGGTTTTCTCACAATTTAAGGAAGCAAACAAACAAAACATTGCAATGAGAACTAAAGTGTATGGGGATTTTAAAAAATAAATTTTGTTTATCTTCCCAGCTTTTTATTAGTGTCGGTGTGAGGGGTGTTACCCTTCTTCTCCTGAAACTTGTGATGAAGGGAAGTCAAAGTGCAGGGCCTGATAACTGAAATCTGGAAACCAGATGAGCTTTTGATGTTTCGGTTTTTTGACTTATTTCTATGCTTTTTACTTACTGTCTTGAAATTTTTTATTTAAGAGTTCAGGCATCCAACTGAATTATGGCCACTGAACAAGTTCTGCAAGTTCTTCAGAGGCAGGGTAGGGGGTGGATGACAAAGGCAGGAGAAGGTTTTATGGGGTTAGAGAGAAGCTGGCTCTTGGCGGGAGGGCAGGACAGTTTGTGAAGGAGCTGCTGTAAATTCTTTTCAATTTGAAATCTATAGGATTTGATCTTCTTGTGAGATATTTTGATTTAGCGGCTAGGTTCGGCATGTCAGAAATCTTCATTAGACAAGACAGAGATTTATGAGTTCAGCTGAATATTGACATATATTAGGAAAAAAAACCCTGGTATGTTTGGTTTTACAGGACTATCACAGTGGAATAAAAGGTACTTTTCTCCTACTGGCTTTAGAAAAGCAAGAAAATAACCGTGTCACTCTCTTTCCTAATTCCCTCCCTTTGTTTACTTCCTTAATTTGTCAAAAAATGTTGCATGCTCAAGAAACACCATGCATAGAATCATAGTATGCCCTTGGATCAAGGCAGATGCCTGACGGTTCTTCTGGAGAAAAAGAAGAGTCTGAAAAACATCACCCAGGATGGGTCCACAAGAGAATGGTCCAATGGTAGTACCAGAACTGTGTGGGTGGCTCCAAAGGCAATGTCATGGAGGAGGCAGCTGGTGGACATCTCTCTCTGGTAAATCAGAGGTGAGGAGGTAGCAAGCTAGAGGCTGCAGATTTGAAATACTCGTAAAAGAGCTGTGTTCAACCTCTAAACCGAAGTGTTACTACTTCTGAAGGGTACTGTAAATACTTTGAGAAGACTCTATAGAGCTTAGTGGATTCAAGACTAAGAAGCTATTCATATTTTCATACTATAAATAATGTAGAATATTTAACAACTCCTTAATATTTATGTTGGTGGCACACTGGTAAGCAATACTTAGCAAGTCAATGAGAATAATGTCAGACAAAGAGGTAGAAATCTTTTATCACAGATATATAATAATATTTTGCTATCACTGTTGAGGGCTCTTGCTAGCCTCCAGAAGGCAAGTTATTTTCCACGCTCATTTCCTCAGAATTAGTGTCAAGTGCTGTTATTGTCTTGTATCTCTACATATACTTATGCAAGTAGATGTGTTAATACAGTATGAGACTGTATTGTTTAGAAATGTATAGAGATGCCATCTGGTCCAGCTGCTGAGTGGGCCAGTAACTGTTGTATTGCTTTATTTATATCATTTTGGGACATGCTTGCTGTTAGAGTTTGGGGCTAATCATGTGTTTGAGAACGGAAAGGTTTAGCTGGCTAGAAATGTTCTCTTGGATAGGAACTGGGTGATGAAATTTTGAAAGGTTCATTTTCTATGTTGATGTCACATTCTGTTTAACACCTTGGGCTTGAAAGGTCACCTGAGTGTTCTTTGTGTATGATTTTGATAATATTTTCTTCAATTTAGTTCCATCTGATTAGCCTTTAGCATTTAAGATAATTCACTAGACAGGCACTTCAAGGGAAATGTTGAATTCCTCTATAGTCCATGCAAATATTTTTTGGATTGTAGGTACGTGTTTCAAAACTGTAATTGTAAATACATTCACTCATGTAACATCCATCACTGACTTGGTCATGGATAGGTGCTTGTGGATGTATCCGTCCTGTCAGTCTGTCCCTTCTTGCAGTGCAAAGGCAATGAGGGCCAAAAAGCAGGAGCTGAAAGAGGAATCAAGGGAGCTGGGTGCTGTTTACTTCAGAGCTATTGAGCAGGGTCTAATTATTTAATCTGTTCCCCTTCTCATTTGCTGCCACCTTGTTCAGCTAGACTCTAAACTGAGGCAACTGTCTCCTACCAAGTGTTTCTACAAAGTACATCACAACAAGATCGCTATCTCAGTTAGGGCCTCTGGGCACTATCATATTATAGATAATTAAATATACCTCATGTTTTTAAATTGTTTCCAATCAAATTTTGTGTTAAAGAATTTTGTTCTGAATTCAGACTGTGTGTGGGATAATAATTACTTATAATTATACTTGATATGATTCCTACAGAGGACAAGGGTTTATGTTGGTGTCACAGAGCTCATTAAGTTTTTTTGTATTAGCTTTTTATGAGCATTTTAAAGAAAGGGTGATTCGGAAAGTAAATAGGAAACCTCCATTTTAAGGTAGGAGATTTTGATATTAGGTCAGCTGCATCGGCAGCATAACTGAAATTCCAGTGATACCTATTAGAGATGAGTTATCTCTATCAACAAACCATCTTCCTATCAAAACCTTCTCTAGTCCAGAGTAAAATGAACTTTTAACTTCAGAAAGGACCCGTGATTTCTCATCCCTCTCCACTGGGGTGGGTCATATCTGTAAGAATAAAAAGAGCCTTTATTAACAGATGCAAGCCCTGCCAAACATCAGCAGCTTGTGATTGTTTTTTTAGGACAGTAGTGCTCAAGTACCTTCCCTGAACAGTCACAATGGTTACCTGAGATAGACCAAATACACTGGACTTTGGCTAAGGTTATTTTTATGTTAGTAGTTCTTCTGAGAACTGAAGGCCTTTCTGAATGTGCCCAGACATTGCAACATGTCCTGTGCAGGGCAGTCATTTAGACAACTAAGGTTGGCTGTTATGAAGAGTCCTGCACAGGAAAACACAGGTGAGAAGGGCTCTGCAGCAATTAAAACTCAACATTTTTCACCCACAAATCATAGAAGGGAGACAGTAATGTTGCACCATTGTCTACCTACAGGTAGATAAAATCTTCCACGTTTGTATTCTACTGAGTGAATTTAGAGCTTCTTTGTCCATTTTGCAGTGCTGTTGTTTTCTTTATTTTAACAATAAAATGTAAATTATTCCTACTGCAAAGTGACTCCAACTCTACCAGGCACCTTTTGTCTAAAGCTTGTATAATAGCGGCTCTCATTTTTGAAAAACAAATTAAGTTATCTAAACTTATTTTGTGGGAGTACAAATGTGTTCTCCAGGCACTTGATAGGCAAAGTCCTGATTCAACAGGGTTGCAGAAGCTGATTATGGAAGAAGAGTGTATGGATCCCATGTACACAGTAAAAAATTGACTCCAAACGAAGGCTGATGGAATAGGCTTGCCATTCAGATTTCTGAAGGAGGGTACTCAGACTCAAACAGAGACAGAAAAGAACTGAGTTGTTTCCTCTCATGAAAAGATGGTCATTGGAAGGTAATGAATGTTACTAACCTTCGGGTCAAGAGTTGGAGAAGACTCCTCCTCTGTGGATGTTTGCCTGAAGCCAGGGTTGTATTCTTCCCCATTAATGTGAATTGTTGTGGAAAAGAAGGTGCAATACTCACCCGTACAAGATACACAGCCCCAGCATGGAGCAGGATTCAGCGTGTGCATGGCATAACAGCTCTGAAAGAAGAAGCAAACAAACAGTGTTTCAGCCCAGTGCAGAAACAAGACAGATCTAGCCCTGGACAAGAGTAAGTGACTGAGAATCTGCTAGGAGCTGGGGAACAGAAATAAGAAACTAATTTTCGTTCAACTGCAAATAACAACATCTTTACCCTCACCATGCAGTGCAGCTGGTGTTACAGCCCTTTAGTCCAGTCTGTTTTGGATGTGGGGGCAGGAAGAGAAAGAGAAAGGAAAAAAACCCACACCTATCTAAATTCTGTGGAAACTTTGGAAATGCCTGAGTAGATGAGCACATTGTTCTGAGATACTGCTGGGTGTGCAATAGTGAATGAAAACTTCATGGCTTTTAAAAACTACAGATGTTATTGTTTTCAATCCAAAGGTGCACAAGAAAGACTCGCAAAACTGTCAATGTCATGCTCAATTACTAGACAGAAGAAGAGAGAAGTACCTTACCCTGTGCTAACATCCTCAGCCCCTTTGTATCTCTCCTCATTTCAAGCACTTTACTTAGCGATGAAAGTGCCACTTATATCTGAATCAAAGAGTTGCAGAAGAGCCCTTTGGAAAGCAATGAACTCAGACTTACTCAAGATGATCGGACAACACTGGCCCTTCTTTCCCCATCCTTTAGGCTTCAGGCTAATAGCAATGATTGCACCTTCTAGCAGTCTGGGTTTTTCAGATGGAGATGGAAGGAGGACATGACAATATTAGTAGACCCGTGGCTTACAGGAGTGGAAAGGATTTCAGTGTTTTCTTGACATGTTTTTATTTCTTAAGGAAAGATTCACTCTACAAATTGCATAGATTTTTAGTGGAGACCCGAATCTTACAGTTTTCTTTTTATTTGTGCTTGCAGAACATGCCCTTTAGTGTGATTAAGGAATAATTGGATTCATTTTGAATTGTGGTAAATGGCATGGCATTCTTTTCATGGAGTTTCTGGTCCTGCAATTACATTTCTGCAGCACTGTCTAGCAGTCACGAAAGATTAGCTGTGTTTTCTTCTTCTGCCACGTAGTTCTCTAATCTGTCTGGAACACAAATAGATCAAGAAGTGCAGCTTTGTAGATTGTATCAAATGCTTCTGTGTGTTGCTTTGTGACTGTTGGGTCATTCTTGGATACATAGGGTTGACATATATTTCTATAAGAATTATTTCCGGAAAATATGTTCTGCGCACTGTCAGAGAGGTGTTCTCTTTCTTCCTTTTAAGTTCAAATTTCATAATTAGAACAAGATGAACAATAGCATCCTCTCACAGAAGAATAAAGATGTGCTCGACTCCCTTTCTACTGCCTTTGAAAGATGAATAAATGGGTATTTTCTGCAGCCTTGCTTAATCTTCTGTTCCTCTTCATACCTTGCTCCATTTTTGAGTATTTCAATAGGGATGCATGAACTGCTTAGATAAGAGCCAACTCCAGAAAGAACTTCAAAAGAAAAAAGATGAGGCCAGGCAGCCCAGAGAATTCCTTTGGAACACAAAATGCAGGTGTACTTAGTACAAAGTATTGGTGGTGACCTTTGTTTTGTTATAATTTTACTTTTCATGTGCATCCATCTTCCTTCCTTGTTTCCTTGCTTTCTCTCTTCTTCTCGCCCTTCTCTCTCTTTCCTCCTTCCTCTCTTTTCCACACTTTCCTTCCTTCCCTTCTTTTCCCTCCCTTCCCATCCTTCTGGTAGGGTGCAAGATACTTTAAGATGATCACACATCTGTGGCAGAAGAAGCTGTTTCCCATCTATCTTAAGTCTATACATTTTCAGAGGAGTACAAGCTTGCACATTACTTATGCTGTTGTTTCCGTTCTGGGGCACGGGGGCTTTAGCAGAGTGACTCTCATTGCTGTTAATGGGATTTGTTCAGCTAAAATCTTGTGCAAGCCAAGCCTTTTCAAAAGAGAGAATTTCTTTAGAAGTACAGATAGATCTGGTTAAAGATTCTTTTGATGAGATATAAGGCAAGATCTTAGAGCATATCTAACAATTAAAGAACGTGGACAACTTTTCACCAGGTAAAAGTGTTAATCTCACCATTAGAGCTGTATTTCCATTTGGCTAATTACTTCCTGCTGTGTAAAAGTCTTCTTATAATTTCACTTAAAAGTATTTTTTATGCTTGTCTAGAATGACTGTGCAGTGTTATTGCATGACTTTTAAAGCTGAGCTCCTCAATTATCAGAAAAAATATTTGCCAAGTAAATGTTTCCATGAAAATCGTCATTATCTGTCAAGTGATTTATTCCATGAACAGTATTTGCAGAGCTATGCAGCTGGTTGGTTACTGCAAAAAGAAAAATTAATCTAATAAATTAGTTGAGAAAAAAGGTAAAAATTAATTAAGATAATGTATATGTTGGATAATATTTGTCCAGCTGTTGTTTGAACGCTATCACCTTTCATTTTGGTGGGCTTACATACTGGCAAAGCAATCCCTATATAAATAGTTCTGAGTTTATCCTGTGATCTGCCATCCATACTTGAAAAATGCCATATAAATGATCATTATTATGATTGTAAATCAAACCCTATTTTCATTTGGAGTAAAATATAATGGCATTTGAACAAGCAAGGCAGTGGGGCTGTAGATGAATTGAGTGCCATGTGGTCTGACGCGTGCACTTTGAGATAAAGCCTAGGTTGTTCGGAGTCTGGGAATAAGTGCCTGGCCTGCTGGAGGCAATTGTTTGCTTGTACTTTTCGTAAAGCACTTAAGTTTCTCTAAAATTAGAGATAGCGCAATTACAAATCATTACATGGAATTTAGCAAGTTCAGTGAACAATGTTTTCAACAATCACATCTCTCAAGACTTTTTTTTTGGATGTTTCATTGCATTGGTGACAATAAAAAATAGATTACAAGACCTCTGTTCATCCTGTCCTAAAACATACTATATAACTTCTTTTATCACAATTAAATAGCACAGTTTTCAACCCAAACATCAGGAAAGATTTTGCTGTAAGTCTTCAGTAGTTTTTCCAATTACAAATGAGTACAAATTGCAATGCAACTGGACATTCTTTTATGTAAATTTGAGCATACGTGCATATGACTTATTTAAAAAAAATAATATCAGATTCAGAGTACTCAGCACCTTTGGGGCTCGTAGCACTACCACAACATCACAAATAGCGCAGACATATAAGCTGAAAGGGAAAACTTTTTAAAATAGTTGAAAAATTTTGAGTTTATTTTGAATTATGAATATGAATTCAAATACTGACATAGAACTGAGGGACAAGTTACCTATTCAGTAATCCTGAATCTTCACTTCCTTAAGTCATTTGAAGGGTAGCGATGAAACATTTGGGAAAACTTTTTAAAGCCTAAATCAGCAAAGGTGAAAGGAAGGTAAAAGTGAAAGAAAAAAGAACTAGTGGAGAGGAGAACAAAAAGAGTAATTGCACACACAAATCTCGGGTCTTTTTCTTTTCTTAGAAACTTGTTTGAAACAATTGACCTGCAATGATGGTGAGGTGATTAAATAGAGGGATGCCTCAGACATTAATGTCTGTTTGTATTAAAGGGAAATGATTCAGAGACCTTACAAATATGCAGGTAATCAGAAGAGAAACAGCTGAATTTCAGGGTTGATAAATACAAGATAGTGCACATTCAAATGCTCACAGGCAGTGCTGGATTCACTACCATCACTCGGAAAAAAGAGCAGGGAATCACTGTAGACAGCCCAGTAAAATATCTTAGTGTGATGTGATACCTGGAAATGTAGATAAAACATTAGAGTTATACAGAAAAATGCAAACCCATTGTATTTATCAGTGGTATATCCTCAGCTAGATAACATTCATTTTTTTGTCATCCCATCTGAGAAAGGTAACAGAAGAAGCTTAAACAGATGAAATGTAGGCAAAGCAAAATTAAAAAAAAAATTAACAAATGAGCAGAAAAGGCGAAAATACAAAAATAGTTTTAAGGGAACACAAATCTTTGAAACTGCACCTTCTGATGATACTTTTGGAAGGAAATATGTGTTAAAAGCAAATCAAACAGCAAATCACTGACGATGGCAGCAGTCACAAAACTGGAGCATCCAAATGACTAAATGCTTTGTCAAGTGGGAGGATGAGGACTGTTAGCAGTCCTCAGGTATTGATGAAGCCTCTGTTATTTCTTTTCAAAACAAAATGAAAGCAACAAAGAATAAAGGACCTCTACTGCAAATATAATTCACTTGCTGTTTTCCCCTACGTGTTCTGTAGTGTTTCACAGCAGACCATTCTCCTAAAACACTGTAACATTCAGCTTGCTGGAGGCTGGGGCACAACCACAGCAAGACATACTCTTTCCTCTTCAAACTGATGAAAACCTGATGAAGAACATTTTCCATAAAGCTCCCGCTATCCCTCGCCCCTTATGTGCAGATGTCAGGAAAACTAGAGGCTGAAATATCTTCCTATGACAATAGAGAATAGCAAAATTTTGTTTCCCTCCACTTACATTTGGACTTGATCCCACTCCAACTGATTGCAGTTACGTGCTTGCAGATGACTGAAATAGGCATAAATTCTGTCTGTTGAGCAAAACTTTTCTATCAACATGAAATTCTTTAATGATTGAACTTCACAGAATTATATAGGAGTTACACTCGCAGAAATTTTGACTCCAAATCTGTGAATTCCTCAGCCTGTTGTTTGCCTCTCTTTTCCTCCTGATAGTAAAGGGCTGAAGGATTTTTATGTGCTATTTAGTCTTGCATTTGGTAACTCATTTTCTTTCTGTATGGAAATTAACTGTAATGGTTTGTGTGTTGATTTGTCTCACAGCTAACATACTTGCTTCAGCATCGCCAGCCTTTTATAGGGAAGACAATATCTTCTCAAGCATTGAAATGTTAATTCACAGGTAATACCAGGTACTAATACGAAACAGAGTTGATACATAGAATTTTCTGCCACCCTTGCTCCTGCTTGGAGTTACAGACTCTTGCTCCAAGGGCCTGACATAGCAGTGCCTCTGGGAATATTTCAAAATTTCCATCATGAAATATGAAACTTCTGTATTTGAACAATATCTCCCAAGGATTCAAGTCTGGCTCCACTAAAGCTTACCTCCCAAAAGTTAGGGCATATACTAAATAGATTCTACCAAGCAACTATTCAAAATTGATTAGGAATAATTCTTCAGAGATGAAATGTTTTTTTTTTTCAAAATGTTTGTTTTGGATTTACTGTTCTCTCTCCCATCTCTCACCCTTAAAACATTCAAAACCCTGGTGAAGGGTATAGGATAAGATGGCTCGGTTCAAACTGGAACAGATACAAAAAAGATGGGAAGAACCAGGATGTGGTAGGTAGGATTTTATTTTTTGTGTATGTGTGTGTTTGGGGTGGTTTGTTTTTGGTTTTGTTATGTGTTTGTTTGATTTTGTTTGGGTTTTGTGTGGTTTTTTTACCCTCCATTTTGGGTACATATTTAGCAGGATAAACTCAGTTTACCAAACACAAAGAGAGAAGAACTGCAGCCATTCTAATATTGCACAGTTCTCAAAAATAGGTCTCTGGTAGAGGATATCTTTTTATACAGTTTGATTTTCTATGGCACAACTACAGTATCACCGTGTCTCTAGGCTACTGCTTTATCACTAGCACATTAATCCTGCCAAATGTCTGTTATATATTGTGCCATGGAAACTCTGATGAGAGAAAATACACTGAGCACAACTTTTTGCATCCTTTTCCCAAGCTCTTGACCCTGGTAGCCTATGAGTTAGTTGAAATGATTGAAACATACAGATAAAGAAAATCTAGATTCTGAGCTCCTCCTGAGGGCTGGCAGTGAGATGCATTTTTTTTTTTCTTTTCAGTTAAAATCCAGCCTATTGTAGAAGTTTTCTTAGAAGCTACCAAATAAGTGGTGATACAGGAAAGATACAAACCCCATTTAATGAGATTAATGCATGTAATTTCCTTGAAAACTCCTAAACTAGCCTCTGGACAAGGAGGGAAGCCTTCTGCACCCTGTCCATAGAGAGCCGAGTGATGGCACGGTCTAGGAGAGGGTGATGGAGTCACCAGACAGTGAGATGTGCCCCAACTGCCACTCTTTGGGTTCCGGTTTCTTCTCTGAGTCAGATGTATGACAGTGGCTATTTTGTCACGTGCATATTTCCTTCTTACTGTACTTAGTGGTGGGTAGCAGAGGTGCTGCTGGGAAGCTGTTGGGCCACAGAGGGGGGGTGCCCTTGCATAGGTGGGACACTCCCCAGGCTGTGGTCACAACTGTGTGGTGCTACCAGCAGCAGAGTGGCTGGTCTCCAACCCCAGGACTCAGCCCCATACATGAAACATCACAGGTTGACAAAGGGCGCTGCTGTTGCTTGTTTTCCGTGGTGACAAGAATTCTTGAATTTCTTTTACATACACACACGCACATACACACAAAGGCTCTTCAGTAAGGAGGTGCTTGAGGAACCAGCTGCGGGGCTGTCAGGAGTCCCTTACAGCCAAACTAAAAGATGGGTAGGTGTTTCCTCTGCTTCTGGGGGTGTTTTTTCTCCTTTCCGAATCCTGCTAAATCTTCCTGTCTTATAAAGAATATTCTCCCTGGAGACCGTAAAGACACTTCAGAAGAGAGTGCTTTCCCCCCTCCTTCTGAATGCAGTAGAATTCACCAAGGATGAGGAATTTTCTAAAGACCTTTTCTCTTTTTACATTCAAATTAGACAGGGGTTGAACGGTGCGCTGTGCTAGCAATATAGCCAGTCTGCCTTGCTTTTGGGTGGAAAGTGTATCTTTCCAGCAAGAACATTCTGTTTGTTCGTCAAGTGGAATTGCTCCTTTCTAGCCCAGGGTTATGAGAAAACATTTTTTGTTTAAATAGGGAAACAAATGAGTAGTTTCTGTAGCCCTCAACTCACAGAATCCCAGTTTAAGGTTTATCACAAATGTATAGGGAAAGTGGTGTTTGCTGAATGCCCCTTGTTAAAACATTGGCAGCTCATCACAAATTCAGGAAGATGCCAGATGTCTCACTTAGTGTAAAAACATAGTGAATCTGAGAACTGTGGATAATTTCCAGCATGAGCTGTTAGATACAAAGAGAATTTTTTTTTAAGTTGGTCATTTTTTTTTTATTTTTTTTCTTTACTAAAGCATACCTTTAAAAAATCAGAAATAAAGGTACAGAGAGGGGCCTGAAACTGAGGTTATCTTCCCCTTTAAAACCAGCACACACTGATTTTTAGATGCCTTTAGAAGTCAGTGAGGCACTTTGTGCTTCTGGGAAGTGGCATGCCCATTCACTTATGATCTGAAAGGCAGGTCTGAATTTGGACCCTCACTTTGAACGCAATGAAGCTTTCTCCAAGTACAACTTCAGATTCCTCCTGCTTGGGAAAAACTCATGTTTTGGTAAAACTGACCCTGTAACATCCATTGTGGTTGATTCCCAATGACCAGGGCACTGGTATTAACCCAAGGGCGAAAGAAAGGCAAAGCACTGTTACACTCCTGGTGAATTTTTGTTCAGTTATTGCCTGTTGAAGTAGTTGTAACCAATGTAAGTTCAAGCAATCTCAGGACTGACAGGTTTTTCAGAGATCAAGGTGATGTTATTCTGCCATTGACTCTTTGATCAGGGTCTGACACTACTGAACTTCAACCTGACTCAACGGAATATGCAAACGTTTCACTACCGAACCTGAGTGTGATCAGGAAAACAGATCTTGGAAATCGGTGTGTACATCTATATCTGCACTGAGAATACAGAAGAGTATATCTGATGTAAAAGATAAATGTGTGCACTTTTTAATGGTAGAAATTCTATAAAATAACATATAAAATTGGGAAGCATTTTGAAGTGGGCTGATAGGAACTACATAATGTCATAGATCTGGTTGAGTTACTCTGGACAAAATTATTTTGTCTCATATTTACAGAACCCAGATTGGAAGAAAAATAATTATCAATAATTTATTGTAGACTTTATTCTTCCTCTTCTTTGTAGTGGTTATTACCCTCTTTGGCTGCAAGCTAGGTGACTGAGAGCTAATAGTGTGGATACTGCCTAGTTAAGCCATTCTGCCTGTGAATGTGCTTATTCTATTAATGGGGCTTCAGTGAACAGGGAGCCAAACACCTGCAGCTTTAAGGGACTTACTAGTTTTCTTTTGGAGAAGGAAAAGAGACTCTGGTAATGTCATTAATGAGATTTTCACTGAATTTTTTTACACTATGATTTTAAAAGCTCCACGTCTGTTTTTAAGAGAGGTTCCACATTCTACAGCAAGCCTATGAAAGCTGTGCACAGAAAGTTATTTGACATTACTGCTCTCTACTCATACCTCAAAAGGTTGTGGTTTTTTTTCCCAGCTCCAATACTTCCAGACCTGTCTTTGGAAAAGTCTCAGATGCTTTTGTGTGGTGCAATGGTCACACCCAGTGGCCAGTTGGGTTAATCACATATGTGTATTCCCTATGGATATCTGAGACAGTTTGTTCCAGGAATTTCTTCTTATGTACTGTGACAGCTTGGAATCTAACTCGATAGCAGGAAAGCAATGTATGTCCACCTTCACCTCAAGGTCTGTTCCCAAAAGTCCCTGGCTGATCAAAACGAAGATCTGGACCATTCATGAAATGAATAGCAAAGAGCTGATGAAACCCCCATGGAGTCTGACATTCTTAAAATTAGGACCTTTGACTATAATGAGCTGGTGTTTTAAAAGAATGATTCAAGGACAGGCTGAAACAAAATCCCCTGTACTTTTCCTTAGTTTAAATTCAGCTTTCTTTTAACTGTGGAAAGCCTGAAACATTTGAACATATGCCTGTTTCTTCTTTTTTTTGGCATTATCAAGGTAATTTGAAAAAAAAAAAAGACCATTTTTCTTTCCTATAAATGAAAAATGTATGGAAGTACCATGGATAAATCAAAAGAGATGCATAGACATAACCCCCCTCCTTTTCCTCCCAGTCTAACTATAGCATCCTCTATTAGCATCACGATGACACTAATGTTTTCTTTCTCTCAATGTAGACCATTTTGTCAAGGTCCCTGTTTTCAATTAGTGTCAGCAAATGACACATGGGTGGGAATACTACAGGCACGTTCAGGGGAGGTAACATTGCGGACGTTGATTTTGGGGTGGGGGATGGGAGAGCCAAGTTTCAATGGGGAATAGAGATAGACTGTTCTCCCTAAAAACCTTTGCTTTCATGCTCCCAAGGACACAGATGTTAGTTCCCTTCCATCGAACATGTAAAGTGGTCTCCTCTAAAGCCCTGCACGGCATGGTAGCGTTAACTTACACAGAGTGTGTCAAGCTATTTAACAATCAAATAGCTAAATCTGCATTACCTAACTTTGTAGGTCTTGTTTCCTCAAAGCCATAAATAAGTGTTTGTTTTTTTTTTTCAGCCCCTTACCAACTCCCTCACCTTCTTTGGAACAGGCAATAACTGTCAATTTCTACACATTTCTCTTCTTCTATCAACAGCAACTTCTACTCAATTCTGCTTGCATTTTTTCCCCCCAGAAACTGGAGAAGTTGCTCCACTCTGTTATGAAAAGCTCTGCTCCAGCTTCAGCATTGTTGGCTGGGTGCTGGGTGCTGGTATCTGCAGGACCTGGACCAAGTCTTTCATGATGTTTTTCTGCTGAGAAGCTTCTATACACTTCCTGGTCAAGATGCAGACTTTGGATACTGGATTTGAATGTACTGACAGTAGTCTTGCTTTATTCTCTTCTCTCTCACACACATTTTACATATAGTCCACAATCTTCCAGAGCTCCCCAAGACACGTTAGACAAAGCAGAAAAGACATTCATCACAAATATGTTTTTAAGAACTTTGAATTCTTCTTCCTTGTTGAAATTTCCTTTTGTGCTTATCTCACAAAAAAAATCCTAGGTTCGTGGATGTTGAGAAAGTGATTCCACAAATTCTCATCTCAACTGAGACAGTCAATCTGGAGTCAACACAGAACGAACTTTAAGGTCTCTGCAGTGAGTTGGGAGGTTTTATGTCAGGAACCTCCCCTCAAAACACACGCACTAAAATATTACAGCTATTTCTGTACTGGATTTTCTTGTACCCCACTGCCTGGAGACTTTCAGTGCAGAAGTTTGTGCTTGCTTTTCATTTTTGCTTTGCAGGTCACATTTAAATGAAACTTCCACACTGGATCAAGCTTGACAAAAAAGAACAGTTATACCTTAAGAAAAGAAGTTGGCCTACTTTTTGTCTCAGTTCTCTTGTTGGTTGTTTGAAGATGTAGGTGATATAAAAGGACTCTTTCCCCCCAAATTCAGATTATATTCAAGAGTAAACAAGAGTATTCAAGAGTATTCAAGAGTATTCAAGAGTAAAAGGAAAAAAAACAACCCTAAATTTAGTGAAAGTTCTTGTGATTCAATAAAAATATGAAAACTTAAGTCAAAAAAATTCAAATGCAAATCCTTTCCCGTGTTGCAAAATAGTGCTGGTGCAGGGAATCACGTAGGAAAACTTTGTATAAACAAAATGATACCATCGATACTGCCTTCTCTGACTAGACCAAGGGAAGTTAAAAAATGTTTACCTACTTCTACTGTATTGATATAATCCCATTTAAAGCTCCAGCTGATATGTAGGTCTATTTATGTGACATCCCAACTCTTATTTAATGATTAATAAGCAGTGGTGAAAAATGAAATTATTTGTAAATTTTTTGCTAGTTTCAATGACCTTATGTAGGAGTAAATAAATAAAAAAGGAGTAAATAGAAGACATGCCTGTACGTGTTGCACTGTTAAATGTCTCCTTCGCTTTATGTTTCCAAAATAGATACGATATGTTGTTTTGAAGGGGGCTGGCCCATTCCTATTGCAAGTGTGAAATCAGATTTAGTGGAGAAATATCCAGTTACCCGAGGCCCCCACACTTTGTGATGGAGACAGAACAAGGAGTCCCTCTGAGCTGCCCCCATTTTCAGCTATGACAAGGTCCAGCAGGTGAGGAAGGAATGAGTGAAGCCCAGCACTTCATCTGTTGTTCAGAGGAGCGTGTTTGCTGCACATGCCATAAGATCCGGGGTCAGGCCATGGAGCTCTGCATATCCCCATTTTTAATCTCCTTTCCTTGTGGCCACCCCAAAATAATTCTTTCTTTTAGGGAGGAGACACTGGACCAGAAGTTCTACAGCGAACAGCTATTTATCTCATGTTTCCCCAGGGCCGACAGCGAGCACAAGGAGTTGCTGCCCAAGCAGAGATTCCCCAGCATGGACTTTCTGCATGTACAGTGACAGGATCGATGCTGTTATGGTCTGTGAAGCTGAAGGTCCACCAATAATGAGAGTGTATTACTTCTGCTGAGAGCACAGCCATCGTGATTGCAGGGGGGATTAAAATCCTGTCAGGTCTGAATCCAAAATGAGGTCAGTGGGAGATTTCTGAGGCATACCCTTCGATCCATGCTTCAAGGTCTGTCGAGGGTGCACTCAGGTGTGCCGAGGTTTGATGCACTCTGGTGCCTCTTGAAGTAGCTATGCCATGGCAGAGGAATGGTGTTGGTATTAAATATCCCATCTGGAAGCAGTTCTCCCACCTCGTCCCCAGAATTATACAGGGTGCAAAGGATTCAGCGCAGGGGTTGTAGTAGGCAAGACCCTTATATAAGCATTGAGTCTCTAACTTAAATGCCACTGGCAAAGCTTGGGCATCTTACTCTAGTCCTGTCTCCCACTCAGACCAGGCTCATCGTTTTTATGCTAAGGGCATGACAGTGCATCACTGGCATTAATGGTGTCAAATGTCTGATGTAATGCATAAGCATGACTGCATGAAATAATGAAATGGCAACTTCCTGAACTCATTTAGCTTTTTCCTCTGCAATACATTAGTAAATAAATGTTGCACTTACTGCATGCAGCACCTTCAGCTGATCTGAACTGAACCAGACCAAGTGACCTTCCTCCCCTAAAATGGTAATTAAGCCACATGATGCCCCTGTGCTGTTTGTTACACAGCAGCTTCTCTTATTTGGATCAAGTTTGTTCCTATCACTTTGAATGCAAGAAGCAGTTGATCATTTCATCCATGTGACTACAAGGGTGACTGTCACAGCTTGCAAAGCATATGGTAGTTCTTGCAATATCAATAATAATCTCTAAGTAATGCAACTTTGGGTTGTAGTCATCTTTTATTATCACTCCAGTCTTCCAGTAGCTTCCTCCTGTCTCTCTCTTTTAGAATTTTTGTCTTTCATTATTAAATGAAACCTTCTATATCCAGTGATTACATTATCAAGGATTACCTGCTGAAAGGGATCAAAACTGATCAAAATAAAGGCTGAGTTATTCTGAATAAATTTTACTTATTTTGAGGGGCTTCATCAAATTAATTAGAGGATGAAATTAAACAATAAGCAGGAAATGTAGCAGGCATTTTGCAGCTGGGGACACTGAAATTTAAAGAGGAAAAAGGGACTTATTGCAGGTTTGCTGTATGGACTAAAACAGAACTGGAATTTTCTCCTTGAAGGTTAAGTGCATCTTACAGATTCCAAGTGGAATGGAGCTTATAAACTGTTTATTTAAAATCTGTGGATGGGAATGAAATATTTTTTGTTGTCATTTTAAAGTCAGATTCTATTAAATATGGAATAAAATCTACTGTAACTATAGCAGGTAATTTTTCTTTCAACGTACCAAAGTATTCAGTTCCCACACTGAAGTGAATTCAATATTGGCCGTATTCACAGCATTCCTTACAATTTCTGTAAGTTCTATTTAAATCACTCTTTCTCCTAAATGAGATGCCTTGCACACACTCTGCCTGTTACGGGGTATTGATAACATCTGTTTACTAATCTGAGAGCAACATCCAATGACTCCAGAGAATGTGACAGATTTGAATGGCTGTCATGTTAAGTCAGGTGGCAGAGTGACTGACTGGTCAGCTAATGAAAACAACATGGGTTTACAGACAAAATGAAATGGGACAGCAGCAAATGTGGGGAACTGGCTACTTATAGTGCATGTTATTCTGGGAATGAAAGAGTGAACCTAATGGTACAGAAATCATTGAAATGTGTCGTGCTTTGGGCTGGACTGGTCACTGCGATGAACGACAGATGCTCCCCCCCACCCCTCTCTCCAGGGAGAGGAGGAAGAAAGAGAAAAAAGACTTATGAGTTTAAAAGAAAACTAAAATACTTTAATGAAAATATTAATAAAATAATAAAAAGAATATAATGAAATACATACAATATACACAAAACCATATTAAGCTCCCAGGATGATAATCACATCACCAGCAGGCACTGGGGAAGTCCCAGACTTGACTCAGCGATGGATGGGAGCTGGATTCCAGATCTGGATTCAGGAATACACAGGTTGGGATCAAAGGCAGACAAAAAGTCCTCCTTGGACACTGGCCATTGAAGAAAGAGGGCTGACCCTCTGACTCCTCAGCTTTTATACTGAGTGTGATGCAGATGGGATGGAATACCCAGCTGGTCAGTTTTGGGTCACCTGTCCTGTCCCCTCCTCCTTTCAGGTGTGACCCCTCTATTTTTTTCTGCTTCTGACCCTCCAATGGGGCAAATAAGAAAGTTAGCTGACCTTGGTTGTATAGTGTTAAGTATAAGCAAGGGCCTCTCTGCATACCATTCCTTGGCATAAACTAGAAACAATCAGGTCTTATCACTCTGGAAGAGGACTGTGTCTGTTAATTTCAGAGAGTTTGGTTAATTAGAAGAGGCTTAACTGAAAAGAAAAATTACTGAACAGAAAATTTGTTCTGTTTTACCTCAAACCAGGACAAAATGTATTCAAGTTTTTGTTCAGTGACTCAGAAGCTGGAAAGTCTTTGATTTTTGAGACTGTGAGTAAAGTGATTTCCTTGAGTTGTTTAAGGAAGGGGTAGAGCACTGCGACATTTAATTAGTGAAGCCCTTTCCATTTGTTTCCTGGACAGGTGAGTTTCACAGCCTTGTGTCCACCTGTGCATTAGCTGGTAGGGATGCAGACCTTGCATTCTGCTGCCTTGCTGGGACAGTAATCAGGGTACTTTCACCTTGAAAGAACAAGATTAAAACCATCTCCAAGGCAGCTGGTTTGCTGGTCTGCCCTTAATTGTGTCCATCAATGGAAACATCTCACTCTCATCTTTGGAAGGGAAATGATTCTGTTTTCTTTGGGCTGGTGAAAGTAAATTTGCCTAATCACACTGGGCGTCTGTGTGAGTCTGGAAAAGCCGACCTGGAGGGGAGCCCACGCTCTCTTTTGCAAAAGATGGGGAGGGGCCCACTATCTCTGTATGATCTTTTAGGCTACTGGCAGGATAAAACTGGGTAAAAATGCACTTCTGGCTAAAATAATTTTTAAAGAAGGAGTCTGATTGTGCCTGGCTCTTGTGTGGGTACAAACCGAGGAGGGAAGGCATAATGTTCTTTCTCTGTGCTCTTCCCACAGAATCAGACTTATCACATCTCGGGTATCTCAAAGTGATATCTGTTCACATCTGAAAAAGTTATCCTGAGCTCCTTTTATAGTCAATGGAGAGAAACTAGAAGGTGTTTTTCTTCTTCAGATGAATCATATAATCTTAACAGGTGGTGCCAAATGGGCAAAACAGATCACCCTGTGAATATGTCCTTCTTGTCATTAAGTATAAAGACTAGAGTAATTCAGATTCAGATAACTAATTTTTAAGCACGAAATACATAACAGCAATAAGGATCAGCTCTCGCCATGTTTCATTATTCTGGAAGATGGAGGTCTCCAGAAGGGTTCAGTTTAACAGAATAATATTTCTGTAACTGTATTTTTGTTGACAGGTACCTGGTCCACAGTCCAAGGGATATATCTTCACTGTTGGTAGGTGAGTTGAGACATAGATCAATAAACTAAAGTGTGTAGGTTTGCAAATGCTGCTTGATTTCAATGGAAAATAAGCTCAATGAGTTTGAGCCCAACTGTTTTGTTGTCACAAATCCAGCTCTTGGTCATTTCTAAATTTTT
Organism: Tringa tobata; assembly: GCA_033628505.1. Lineage (NCBI taxonomy): Eukaryota > Metazoa > Chordata > Aves > Charadriiformes > Scolopacidae > Tringa > Tringa tobata. The sequence goes on along the minus strand of JAHREE010000095.1, from coordinate 2,152,868 downwards.
CCGGTAATACCAGAGTGATTTTTAAAGCTGAACTGAGTCAGAAAAGCTTCCTCATGTAGCTGAGAAGAGATAAAACAACTGAATTCATAAAGCCCCATAATATTTGCCTACCTAGAAAAGACACATTTCTTAGACCAACTTTAAATTAGGTACTAAGAAAAGATACCCATCTCTTCTTTTTTTTTCCCCCCTTGCTATTGTTCACTCGTGAATATGTAACACAGCATAACATTCTCAAACTATAATCTGCTCAACATTATCTAATTGCATCTGTCATTTTACTCTGCAATAAAATACTTCTGGGGAAAAAGAAATATGGAACTTAGCACTTGAGCTACTTTTTTAAAAATTGCTTCTGATTTTAAACATGTAGCAATGACATTTACCTGCTAAAATTTAAAAAGCAAAAACAATCTGCATGTTATCAAGCTCATATGTAGTTATCATCTGTAGCTCATATGCTACCATGCGGGTATACCTTGTTCAAGTCATTCTTAGGGCAGAGCGGCTCTCATATGAGAACTGAGCTAGGGTCGATATCTCTATTTTTGACATATTCTTTAATCGGTCTATGGACTGCCTGTTTGGTGTTGTTTAATTATTGTTCCTCTGAATGTGCTAATTGCACTTTGGCTGTATAACTTGTAAATGGGAGGGATGCCAAGATATTCACTAAGTAACATCTTTGTGCTATCCATGCCAGCTTCCCAGAAAAATACATCCAAGATGGCTATTGATCCTTTTTCTTGTGCTTTTACAGCTTAATCCCCCTTCATTCTTTTTCCTTTTTTTTTTTTTCTGATTCTCAAGCTGATTGTGAAAGAGATTTCCTTCAGCAGATCCCACGCCAGCAGCAAGCCAGCTTGTTGCAGCTTTCCATGTCACTCGCAGTCTCTACTTTCTCACCTTTCTCCTCTCTGCCCTTTTGCCTTCGTGTAGCTCCTTCCTGCTGCAACAGAGTGAGAGTAGGAAAAGTCTATTACTGCTTGACGGTTGGCATTCTCAAGTCGCGCAGAAAGTATTAGGCATGAATTTGTTACTGCCTTCAAAAACCATGGGAGGCTCCACACAGACTTGTCTCCTAAAATTCAACTACAAAGACAGCCTTGCCTTGTATGTGCTTACATAAAAAGCAAACAGCGGGGATTAATTACTTTAGACAGCTAAATAAATATTTATTTCCCATAATACTCTTCAAAAATATCTGTCACTGTTTCACTACCTAACAATGGCTGGTAGCGACAAGTGGGATCTTTTTCAATGGAAGTTGCTTTTTAATGAGTGTTTTTTGAGTAGGAGGTTTAATCCGATGCTGCTTTTGGAGCAGTGCCTGGCCTATCCCAGTACAAACTCTCTCTGATTAACAAAAGGCCTAATTTTTAAACTGATCTAGCTCAGCTGATGCTAGTTGATTCTTTTATTGAACTCGGGCTTGTTTATGAGTCAATTAGCATTTAAACTGAGCTCCCAGCCTTCATATAAACTCCCAGCCACCTAAACCAAACAAAACAGCCCTTTCTCCTGCTTTTAGGGGCCACTAAGCACCTATACAATATCCTGCTGTAGCATTCTTATGTTGCCAGGGCTTAGGGAATTAATCTAGTCATTTTGGCTGAGATGCATTCAGGCTAAAATTAGATTAGGTACCTTCCTCAGAGTAGGTGCTCCTCTGTCAGTGTCCCTGCTGCCTTCCCTGGGAGAGACCTCCTACTGGGAGCAGTGGGGCAGATGGTGAGCCACAGCACACCTAAAATGGCCTGAAATCAGCCCACTCATACACTTCCCTGAGGTGGCTCTCCACTTTCCACAGTGTTATGCAGTAAATCCCTTTTGATTTCTTCCTGAACTCTCTTTCTGTGCTTTTTCGCTGGGTTGCTGTCTTGTTCTGCAGTAGTGCCCGGGCACCTCCTGCTTCTGGCAGAGGGACTTGCCGAGAAAGGGAGGGTGGTTTGGCTTGTGCTGTGCTCTCACAACAATGTCCTGCCTTCCTAGGGGTAGGCCTGGGTCATGTCCTCCTGGGACAGAGGTGGAAGATGGAGATGGTGAGAGGGAGAGAGCGTGAGGGGCACATGGATGTGTTGGAGGAAACAGAGAGGTGTGGCATGGGAAAATGAGTCTTAGAAAGCCAACGTCAAAGGGAGTCAGGGCAGGGGAGGAATTGCCATGTGGAAAGGGGAGAGTAAGGAGAATAAGGAGAATGGAAGAGGGCAGTGGTGCATCTTTATCCTCTCGGCCTTGAGGGAGAGAGTGTGTTATGGGGGGAAGGTGTACATGTGCTACAGGATGGAGCACTACACAGAGACATGTGGCTGAGAGAGGAGGTAGCAGAGACAAGGCAGAAAGACCTGTGGGAAAATCCTGAAGTAGAGAGAGGGCAGAGGGACAGAGATTGTTGCATGATGCATGATGAGCAGTGCCTCTTGCACTCAGACCTATGGAAGCAGCAAAGTGTGCAGCCCCCAGGGTGCTCCAGGGAAGGCAGGATGAGCATGTGTTGTAGTGGTGCAGCCTGCCACCTGCCCCAGCTTCGGGCAAGGGGCAGCGACAGGAGAGGGTTCTTGGGAGAAAGGGATCCAATTCAAGAGTCACTACTCTTCACAGAATCAGAGGATACCAGGTTGGAAGGGACCTCAAGGATCATATGGTCCAACCTTTCTTGGCAAAAGCATGATCTAGACAAGATGGCCCAGCAACCTGTCCAGCAGAATCTTAAAAGTGTCCAATGTTGTGGAATCCACCACTTCCCTGGGGAGATTATTCCAATGGCTGATTGTTCTCATTGTGAAAAATCATCCTCTTGTGTCCAGCTGGAATCTTCCCAGGAGTAACTTGTATCCATTAGCCCATGTCTTTTCCACATGACTCCATGTAAAACGGAGTCTCCATCTTCTTTGTAGCCACTCTTTAAATACTGGAACACATTGATGAAGTCTCCCCTAAGCTTTCTTTTCTCAAGGCTGAACAACCCTAATTCTCTTAGCCTTTCCTCATATGGCAGGCTTCATCTCCTTTCCTCCCCATTTTTTATGTTTATTTGTGCAGTCAGTTACTTGATAGGTGGCTTAATATATTCATTTTATGTATGTCAGGGTAACTCCATCCCTGATTGAACTCCACTGAATCTAGATCATTATTAGAAAATTGCTTTATAAATAAGCCTGGCCTGAGAGACACTTTCCATGTTAAATACAAAGCATCCTGCTTCTAAGCTGGTGCATGTTTTCTTGAAATGCAAACACAGGCAGCAGGCACATCATTGTTAAACTAATTAAAGTTTAAAGAGAGACCTTTATACATACTAGTCTAGCTAATTTGTTGTCACAGGATCATAATTCATTAAATATATTTTCTATTGTTAGTTAAATTAATAATAAGCAAAACAGAGCATATGGGATGTGTCAGCTGATGAGTCAAGATGGAAGGAAACATCTTTACTGAGTCTTTAAGTTGTGCTGCCTTCTACAGAGTTTCCTTTCCAGATAAATGGCTAGAAGGTTGCAGTCTAAGTAAATACAATGGACTTTGCCTGCAGATGCCCTGATGTGCTGAGCTGCGGTACTTCCCTTCCATTTTACAAAACCACTGAAAAGCAATATTAAAACAACTACTGCTTAATGGAAATTCAGACCTCTGTGTCGGAGAAAAAACTTGGAGATGATGTAAATAGAGGAAAAATTGACCAGATGTCTGGGAAAGTGTCGCGCAACTTGCAGCAGTTTGATTTAAAATAGATGCGTGAAATGATTCACACCAGGACACCAGAGCTGTTTTCATCTCTGCGTGTCTGCCCCATTCCTCTCGCAGGGATGGCTCAGCTGTCCCAGCAGCATCAACTCCTCCACATTAAAACCCAGCATTTAGAGAAAGCCAAAACCAATGCCAGCTGTGCTGCTCCACCCCAGATACTGCTTTGCAAGCGTAGGAGCCACCTATACACTGGCAGCAGAAGTATCTGAGACATAGGCAGGGCAGATTGCTGAAGGCAAAAGCCACAGTGCAGTGGCAGGATTAGGTGTCCCCACAGGTGAATTGGAGTTACCAGATCAATGTGGCATGGTTGAGCACTAAATTCAGTTCTGGTAGTAGTTTATTGGTTGTGTCATTGGCTGTGTCAGTTTGCTGCACAGGGAAAATGTCACTTGCTGCATCGTATCTGCTAATTTTCCTGGAACAAGGTGGGCCTCTGCCCTGGGACTGGAAGAAAATGGAAACGACCATCCTGTGATTATAGATTTTTGAAAGTTTTTTTTCATTCCTACACAAAGTCAAGTCCTCGGTGAAAAGCTATCTGATGGGTACTGGGTACCAACACTTCAGAGAGAGCACTGGTACAGCATAGGTTTGGAGGAAGCAGAAGCTGCAGAGTTTTCTTGTATTCCTGTTTCACCTCTGGCAAATCTATTGCTGTTTCCTTGGCATGAACAATCTTCTGGATTCCTTCACCGATTCTTGCTCTTGAGTTTGACTTCTTGCCTGTAGCAGGGAAGTGGACTTTCAGAGCCCAAATGCTCTTGATTCCAGCCGGGACAGGCTTATGATTTCCCTGTGACTCAAGCTCAATAAAGCTAATTATACTCTTTCTGAGCATTTGCTTGATAACGGGACTCTCCCTGAGCCATCATTTTGGAGCATGTAACTGCCTATCTCACCTCCTTTCCTTATCATGTTAAAACAAGTGGTTCCGTGATTGTGGTGCTAATCAAGATGAGGGTCCTTGTGGATTTTTGCTCAACAACTTATGCCTGTGCCCCTTCTGCCGCTGTTACTGCAATCAGTCTTTTAGGTCCTCCCAGGATCTTCTAAACGCCCTTCGGCTCCTTCCCTCCCTCCTATGGTCTTAAGCAATCTCTCCCATCCAGCCATCCACATTGTCTCCATTTCTGTCCCATATTTATTTCCCACCCCCTTGGGACTGTGCAGGATTTGACAGCTCCAGCGCTTGGGCTGCAGCATTGCGCACGGGGATCGCCTGCTGCCTGCAGGGCGCTGCCGGACAAACTGGCTGCCAAACAAGATGAATAATGGACAAGCTCTGCCTATTCTCCATCAGCAGAAGGGTGCATTTAACCTCTTTTATTTCCCCAACTTCTGAATTTCCCCAAGTTTTTAAGGATTTAATATGGTTGGGGTTTTTTTGGTTTTTTTTTTTTTGCAGCCTCTTTGTCAAATCTGACTGGAATCGGGCAGGTTCTCTCATGTTTCCCATAGAAAGGTGGGCAGGTGGACAGGCAGATGGCATGAGTGTTTAAGCCTCTGTAGCTCTGGACTGCCTAAGACTCTGGACTATATAGGAGCATCACTTCCTTCTCTTATTGTTATTTAGTATGTCCTACTGGTGCTTTGCCAACATCCAGAAATCCTGATCACGTCACTGAGGACTCAGTGCTGTGTTCCTGGAGTGTCCAAGAATTCGTGTTTTTCCTCCCAGTCCTTCTTTCTGATAATTTTCTGCTGAAATGAGCTTGTCCAAACCATGTCTTTCTATATGGCAAAAACTTGTGGAAAATTTGTAAAAGAAAATAATTTATAAGGCCACCAAATAGAGCCATGTTTTCCCAGCCTGAATTGTATTTTGTCTGCTCAGTGAATGGGTCTTTGTATTTTAACTGAGACTAGACCTTGGCCCCAATATATCTATCTAGTTGGTGTTTTGTGCTAAATAAAAGAAGATGTTTAAAGGGCTAGAACAAGTAAAGTAATGACTTCATTGTGTTGCAGTTTAGCTTCTAAAGTATAGTTAGAAATACAACATGCTTATTAATAGCCAAAATTGTGGGTTATAAAAGTTGGAATAGAAGTGATGACTCCTCTTCAAGGATCTGGGAGAGTGCACTATCAGAGCTGGAAGCTGTCAGTGAAAAGAACCTTTTTTCGACTAAAAAGATGTAAAAGGTATACTAAAGAGAGTGTCTGATTCCTGGTACTGATAGTACTGTCACACGTGTACATGATGGATGTGATTAGTACTGTCAAATATAGACACTGGTTAATGCTCTCTTTAATTAGCATTGAAGTGTGCCTCACATTAGCATGAATGAGAGCTCTGTCTTGCAGAGGGAGAGGAGCAGAAGATGGCCAGATGGAGACTTTAAATGTGTGTCCAGCAGTAGAAGAACTGTATTACTGCTTTTAAGATACTTGAGCAACCAAATACCATGGGACCAACTGTGGCATGTGTATCCTAGGAAGACGGGAGAAAGGAGGGAAGGAACTCTGGTCAGAGGAAGGATACTATTGCCTTGTATTGGTAAACTAGTCACCTCATGCTGTAGGAACAGGACAGACTTGAATTTTAGCTTTACCTCAAAGGGGGAGGGATGAATGTAAATTGTTAATACAGGTTATAATCCAAGTTTCACAGCTTTTGTTCTTTTTTCTCCCCTGCATTTAGTATACCAGTTTAGCCAACCAGAGCAACTTCATCCAGGTGATGTCTCAGCAGACTTTTTGTGGTCCCACAGTACCAGGTGCTGGCTTGGCTGTGCTGGAGAGCACTCTCAGCAGCTTTGTGCCATGAGCACAGTTTACTGCTCGGCTACTGTCACCAGGATTTTGTCTACCTGAGGGTTGCTGCCTGCCTCTTTCTAAGAGTCAGTGTCTTCTCCTTGGCATGCCGCAGTCATCTACCCTGTCTACCTCATGGATTCTGGTTTAAAGCCACCATTTGATGGAGATAAAGAAACCATTCAATGGCAGCAGAGCTTGAATAGAGCTAAACACTCTCTGATACTGCTATCCTCACACCACCTCTTATTTTTCAGATAAAATTCATTGAAAAATTTTATTCAAACTGTTTTACATGACATTTAAAACTGAAAAAACACAGTTTTGAATTTAAAGCTGAAGCAAAACAAGAAATGTAAATTGAAACTTATCTTATTTTCCTCGTAACCTTGCCACTGAAAAATGAAAAAAAAAGTAATTAAGTTATATTTTCTCACGAAAATCATTTTCTGACAAAACCTCATTCTTTTGAGAAAATGATTTTTCACCCAACATTTTTGACCAGCTGAAGTTTCAAAATAAAAAGCAAAATATACGGACTTACAGTTTACTGCCCAGTAATATATACTTCAAATGAAAAATAAAAGCAACCCGCAGCATGTAGAGTAGAGGGATGGAAGAAAAACCAGAAGGAACTGACAGGCACGGGTTGAAGAATAATTCATCATTCAGCAACAGAAGCTGACAGATTTGCTCTGTAGCTTACTAGCATCTGAAGCCTTTTGTATCTCCATTTTCACCCACAGTCTTTCATTCTGGATGTTGCAAATTGGTATTGTAAAATTATTACTCTGCCTGTTTTGAAATATATGTTACTAGAAATTATTGTTCCTGGTACTTGTGAGAGACTTGGAAGGTCGTGGAGTGATTTCATGGTCCCCCATGAGTCACGGTACAGTCACAGAGGTGTTTTCCAAATTCAAATCAATAAGGTTATGTTTCACCATAGAGGGGCAATCAAAAAGGTCATAACCCTGAGAAAGAGCACCATTTATTAATAGAGTTGTTCCTAAGTCAACAAATACTCCTTTTTTGTCTTCTGGATTTATATTGCAGTTAAAAACATCATGATCTACTTCTACATTAAAATTATTTTCATTCGGTTTTTTATGTACGTGAATATCATTGGTTTGGAATAAAGGAGAGAAACTCTTTTTCTCTGTTCCTTTCCAAAACATAGGCTCCTCTGTACCAACAGGACTAGAAGGACAACACACATACAATCCAAACTCAGAAGCAGAAGATAAAAAATACTGCAGCTTGCTGTGTCTTCTCAGAAATTCAGAGCAGTGCAAAAGAATCTCCAGGCAACTATTTCGTTAAAAGAGCAAACCCTGAAGCTGCTTCTGCATGTAAGGCTGAAATGTCACATCTGTTGTTGGTTGATTAGCAGCTGAAGAAAGATTCAGAGCTCTCTATTCTTCCTTTTCAAGCTCTTCCGTATAATGGTTGCTCACCTACCATATGAACCGCTTGTATTTTATAAGCTCTCTCACAGAATCCTTATTAATTGTTGTCTTAGAACAGAGTATGGAACAAGGAGACAAGTAGACAAAGTAGCGAAAGGCTAACATGGAACTAAGAACTCCAAAATAGCTTAAGCTCTCAGAAACAGCACACAAGAAGTGGTCCATTTCATGATGGCAGCTGGAAGAGAAAGGTAGTAAAAGGTTGCTATGTGTTCAATACAGCAAAGTGAGAGAGCTGAGATTTGTTTAAAAACCCACAATTGATTTAGGAATTGCAACCTGCTGTAGAAGGTTGACCCTTAGGAAACATGAGGCATGATCCAAGAGATCAGCTACAGGTAAATAAAAGAGTAACGCTTCTGAAGGGTTCACAGCGGAGTTGAGGCTGAGTCAGAAATAGTTTTTTGGAGGCCTGTGCTATCCTTGCTTTGAGACAAGACTTCAGTGGGCATGAGAGGCCTCAGGCTAGAAGATCTCAACATGAAGCTAGAAAAATTGTTTGCATTTTACCTAACTGCACAAAAGAACCAGACCAGATTTCAAGAACACAAAAATGAAAATGAGCAAAATGTTTCTGCAAACTATGGGTGCATAACAACATGCAGATGTGAAGAAAAATGAAAACATAGGAAAAAGACTCTCCAAAATTCTAATGGAGTTTGGGAGAAGTCATGCAAACAAGTGTGAATTATGTGAAAGAAAAAATACATTTACGCATTATTTTGTGCTAAGACAGAGCTGCTATATTTCCATAAAGCAGAGCCTTTTTGGAAAAAATGACCTGTGCCTGCAAAAAATACACATCTTCAGTGTAAGTCAGAATCCCTTTCAGTGATCTGTACAAGAGACAGCTAGCTCTTAACACAAGAATATTGTCTGGAACAGAAATTGACTTCTCACTACTCTTAATTTAGAGAGATGTAAAACTCCTAAACTAGGTGGGGAAGGCTGTATCCAAAGCTTCAAAAAACTGAAAATAAATAAGCAGGCACATCTAACTTTGTTCCACAGATGAGGAAATCGTGCTTTTTCACTGTAAGCGTGATGGAAACAGCAGCTTTAGGAGACACACTTTATAACTGCTGTCACAAATGGAGTACCTACTCTCGTGCTGCAATCATCTCCGACCTACTGACTGTTGCCGGAGTACATTCCTTGGAAGGACAGCAGCTTGTAAGCTGGGAGATCGTTTTCCAGATGGTTTTAATGTTGTCAAAGAAAGCCAACAAAAACATGAAGTAAGAATGACTGAATCAGTTGTCCTATCGGAGATGTTCCTAGAAATCTCTCTCTGGAGCTGAAACGAAAACTTGGAAGAGCTACTTTGGCCAAGTTAGATACAATGGAAACTATCAGAAAGCTTCCAAAATTAGTTTTTTCCACAATAATTATGAAAAAGAAAGATGAGTGCTTCCCTGTGGTTGGCAGTCGGAGCAACTAACAAAGCATGTAAAAAAGGGAAAAAATCCCTAGCCAGAGAATGCTTTCTGGGGACCAGTGGATGCTTCAGCTGCATTCTGACAGGGTTGTCTAGAAAAAAAAAGGCTCACATCTGTGCAATTTTAATGCACCATTTAGAAGGCATGTTCATTTACCATGTTATTTGGAAAATGCTTTTTAAAATCTCAAGTATTACCCACAAATAAACAATAAATGACATGAAACCATGAGGAGAAGATGCGGAGAAAAAGAATAGAAAAATGTTGCAATCATAGACTCTGGTAAGCTCCTGGAAGGGATTCAAATTAGGAAGTTGAAGTGCAGAAGACAAAAATGGGAGTTCAAGGTTAAAGAAGTAACCAATCTAGGAAAATGTAGCAGGGAAATAAAAAACTTAGCTGAGGATACAAATAGCTCTGATTGCTAATATGTCCCCACACGTACAAAAGAAGACATAAAGAAACCTAAAGAAAAGGCATATTTTGCTGGGGAGTTTATATTCAAACAGCTCTAAAGCATTTAAACTGCTATCTGAAGGTCTTTAGTGTGTAAAAATGCGTAATGGGCATGGAGTGGTAATCACAACAGGGACTTCCTGAATCTCAAATAGTTGATAAAGAAGGAACCTGTCCTCAGAGTGTATGATAATAAGCACCAAACAGAGCTGGCAGTTGATGCTTCTAAGAAAGGCCTTGGGGCAACACTTTTAACAAGGAACGGTGATCACTGGAGACCTATGGCATATGCTTCTGGAGACCTAACTGGAACAGCATATCAGCATGCACAAAAAGAATCTGAGGCTCTGTCTTTAGTCCATGCATGCAAAAAATGTTCATTGTTTTTATATGGAATACCAGTGCAGGCAGGAACTGATCACAAGCCATTAGTGGCAATTGCTGAAAAGGGCTTTGCAGGCAGATCTCCTAGATTGCAAAGTCTGGTATGACTTACAACTCATATAAATCTGCAAAGGGCTTACATAGAGCAGATATTCTGTCCAGAGCTTTCAATAGAACTGAAGCAGCACAGACACAGAGCCTCATTTGCATGCAAAACTTGTTAAGAAATTTTTTTTCCTTCTCAGACAGGATGTCACTGTGAAGACCTGTCACTGCAGAAAGCCAAAGTACTAGATAAAACATTTCAGAAGGTAATACAAGCTATGAGTCCAACTAACTGGACAGCACTTACTGGTCCTCAAACAATTGTGAAAGCACATTTTATATAATATGGAGTATATTTTCAGAAGATGTTAAACCGCCTCCCAAAACTTCAGTTTTGGTGCCGGTAAATAGGATGCATGTATGATATCTCTGTATGAAGAAAATGCAAAATGTATTATATTATAAATATTAAAAATGGAGCAATGTAGGCAAAATAGCCAAAGCATGAAAAAAACAGTGAATTTCAGAAATTTTGGTAAATTTAAAAGAGAAACAATGATGGTAATTCCAGAAACTTAAGATTCATGCTCCACAGCTGAAAGAAATTTGTTTATGTTTGCTGTAAAAAAAAAAAAAATCACACTGTGCTCTGGATACTGAAGCACATTCATAAGCAAACTTGGATTAAGACTGTCCTACAATATAGTCAATGATGTAAAAGTGAGAGAAAAAATCAAATAGAGAATTTTAGCAGGGGAGTTGGACTAGATGATCTCTAGAGGTCCCTTCCAACTCTGACAATTCCGTGGTTCCATAATTTACTGTATTAACAAGTGGCAGGAATGAAATCTTTGCAATCCAAGACAGCTAGACTGCATTTAGTGGAAATATATTTAATGGCACAAAGAACTGCTGTTATGAGGAGTTGCTCCTCTCTGCTGAGGCAATTACTGAGCAAGCATGGATCTGCTGGACAAAGAGGAGACATCGCGCCTTCTTCCCTTGGTGGGAAGAGGTGGACACCAAATCTTAAAAGCAAGTGAAAAGGAGCCCATAAGCCGGATAGCATTGATGGAGTGGACCTGACAGAGAGGGTAAAACCATGGCTTGTCTCAAAAAGGCATGAACTAAAGGAGGCAAGTGCAGATACTGTGGATGCATGTGTTACACTCTAAGTAGCACTTTCTTTTTTTTTCACTTTGAAAGGGAGGAAAAATGAAGGTAACTGATCCTTGATGAGTTTAGCGTGTAACATGTCCTAGGGTGCTGTGATTGGAAGTAGCAGTTGAGAGAGAAAGTGAAAGAGGCAGAGACAGACTCATTTTAATAGTCTTAGAAAAGACCCATCACATGTTAAGCTCTGACAGAGTGGCTATGCACATACTGCTATAATTATGCCTGTTGATCTGCAATAAGATTATTAATAGTAAGAAGAACTAACACTAGTAATGTGTTTTTCAGGTTTACACTGGACAGAAGGGTATCAAAACAACATTGATCTTCTTGGTGGTAGAAGATAAAAAGCTTCCTTGGACTTCAGCTGATGTGTGATCAGCAAATCTGGAGCGAGCAGATTTGCAAAAATGGACTTGACATTCTGAGAGAAGAGAGAGGGCGTAGAACAAAGAGATCAAAATATACTTCAAGAAAGGGCATTTTTGAGGGAAAGCGAGAGAAATGGTGGAGATTTTTATGTCGATCTGTGCTGGGCTGAAATCCAGCGAAGTTAAACTCCAGGTCCTTGAAAAATGGCAAGGACATAACTAAAAGCAACTCGAGTGGCCTTTTGTGTTTTGGAGCAACTGTTGCGAGGTGGGAAGGCATTAGTAATCCATCCCCATAGCTTTCTTTTTTATCTTTGGGAAACTTGTAGAAGGCAGCAGTCTGGATGCATCTCTAGAGACAGCTTAACTTTCACAATGAACAGTTTAACAGAAGTGACAGCTTAGGTAAAATAGTGGGGAAAAATAAACCCAGAAAGGAAAGTGTCTGCATTCTGTGGGTGGGAAAGAGCACAGAATTTTCCCAGTGTCTGTGGATGTCTCTTTTAGCCATGAAACGTCTGCAGTCATTGGTATTTTGCCTTCAAATCAATGGATTTTGCTCTTTTGTCAGGCAGGTTTTAACCTCCCAGTCTTAGTGGCACTGCTTCTGATTTACAGAGATGTAGGAAGACAGAGGAGGCACTTTCCTGACTCACTCCTGATTGATAATGCAGAAAAGCACTCTATATCATGGTCACCAAACAGAAGAAGAATTTTTTAGCAATATTGCTTTTTCTATAAATTACTGCAAATAAAAATGGCCACAGCTTTTCATATAGTTATTGCACATTCATTCATTCAATTTTTTTTAAAGTAGATCTTTTATGCGTTGGGGTCTAATTTGTAATTTCTAATCAAAGAAAGGAAAAATAAGGGAACTTATTGTGAGGTGCTTGTTGGAGCTAAGAAAACTTTTCATATGGAGATGATATAGAAGTGCCGGGAAGCATTCATTAACTCAACAGAAATCCTGGACTGTTGCTGTACATGGAGTTTTGTGTATGAGTGATTTAGTGTGTGCATGCACATACATATATATATGTGTGTCTGTGTACCTATTTATTTTGCTTTGCCTGTATTACTCTTCTGTTTTGTATAATTAAATGGAAGCAGCACACCCTATGTAGTATTTCCTGATAATTGACAAACAAGGTGGGCAAATTTCAAGGCTATTGTGCTTCAAAAGATGGGTTAATTGCCATTTCTTTATACCATAGTTTTCAGTTTCTTCATGTGTTTTACTGGCATCCTGCCCTTTAGAACTAGTTTCACCTACATGAGATGCTAGATTAAGCCTCAGTGCTTCCAGTCATGCTCCTTTGACCAAAGAGGATCTCCTCATTATAATGAGGTATTTTGCAGGCCTTTCTCCAGGAGAGGGAAGTGGACATATCTGTTCCTTGCACACAAAACTACTATATCTTGCTCCAATACCGGGATCTTTGAAAAGCAACTCTCACTGTGAAAAACAGTGCAGTGAGAAAATGGTTCATTGTCTCTTAATTTTTGAGTCCAAATAAGGTATAAAGGTACCACAAAGCAAAGAGAAAATGGCAACATACACCTCCATGCTCTTCTCTTCTGAATGCGGCAGACAAACCTTGTAACTCTCATCTACAATTCAATAAGGAGATATTACAGCCCCCACCTGAAAATTAAAAAAGCATAATCTAGTGATAGAAGGGGAGTAGAAACACACCTGTGTCCGTGTTGCTAAAAGATCTATGAAAAGGCTTTATTTAGCATATTTCTGCTTCCTGTGATCTACCTTGCAGGCTCTAAACAGTGATTTCAGAAGAGGAAAGCAGAAGCCTTCCTTGCAGTCCTTATGTGTGTCTTTCTCCTGTCCACAGAGCAGCTCTCTGCATGCTAACTAATGCCACAAAAGAGGTGGGGGCTCTGTAAAGATCATTCTGGTTTCTATTGTTCTCCGTAGTCACAGGAAAATGAACACAGCCTCTCAAAAAGTTCCCTCCCACGGGAAGATACTCAAGGAGAGAAAATTGCTATGAATTTGCCCTCTACTCCAGACACTTACTTGCTCACACAGTTCTAAAGTTGTCAAATGTATTTATACATATAAAATAGCAAATGTTTGATAGTGCCTTTCGTCCCCCGGGGACAAGATCATCTGCATATTGCCGAGGGGGCTTTAGGCACTGCGTAGGCACGAGCGTTACGTGACAGCAGCCAGCACATCCACATGCGATAGGATGGACTCGGATGGAGCTACGACTTCATGGCCAGCAGCGAGAGAGCCCAACAGAGCTCTGCAGACGTTGTGGTCTGAGGCATTTTAGGGAGCAGCTACACCCTGCTCTGGATTCTGTGACTGGCTCCTAGAAAGCCAGCACAGCAAAGTCTGTCTTTCTAAGAGAAACCAGTGCAAAAAAATCTTCTCTGCTTTTTGTTCCAAGTGACCAGAGGAGACAGTTAATTTTCTGTCCCTCACTCTTTTTTCTTTTTTTTATTTTATTTTTTTTTATTTCTCTGAAACTGACATAATGTTCTTAGAAACTGACTGGGCAAAGAAGCACCACTGAAAATGACAATTTGATGAGGTGAGATAAAGGGAGAAATTATGTTTCTAGATATTTGCAAAAAGCTCTGCCCCTTCCTGTTGCCATAATGGCCTGACATTTCTCTCTAAAGCTACAGGCAAGCTCTGTAGAAGGACTCACTAGGCACACCTACCTGGTAGGTACCCTGCCACCATGGGGAATGCAGAGATCTGCTATGGGCTCCTGGTTCTGCCCATGTGCTTGAGAGAGGTCCACCAAGGAGAACAGTTCAGGAGACAGCCCTATGATATCCTAGGGGTGACTGGACAGTAACTTTCCTCTTAAATGCAGCAGGAAACTGAATGTCCCCATATGATATTAACAGGGACCAGAGCCCTTTGCAGACCTAAGTTAGCATAGCTAATTTTAGTGTTGCTACCATGATTTTCAGCAGAAATTTCAGTCTTGAAAAGTATTGTCTTGTATGTGGATCAAGGCTAAAATAAAAGATTCTTTGTGCCTCAGCTCATGCCTTGAAGAAATATGAAGGAAATAAAGAGGAAAAGCTGGATTGTAGGATTCTACTAAGGATAAATTTGCACCCAGCTACAAAAATGAAAACCCAGGAGTCCACAATAAAGCAAACACCTGCATAACAAAAGTGTGCTGAAGAAGGCTGTATTAAACAGCACCAAGTATGTCACTGAAGGCCAAAAAGAGAAGAAGCAGAAACCTCAGCCCTAACTGGCAACAAATAAAAGGTTGTTAACCACATGGAGATCTGTCTTTGGGCACTGCCAAACTGAAAACTGAATGGAACACAATTTTGAAGATTATAACTGGAGAGATGATTAGAGGCATGGGGGCAGGTTTTTCAAGGACTTACTAAGGAAATGGGATTGTAATTAGAAAAGGAAATGGAATCAAGAGAAGATTTCTAAAAGGCGAACAGAAAAGGCTTTTGTAAATAGTAAAAACACGTGTTAAGAAGCCAAATTGACAACACAATGTTGGTGTGAGTTCACTTGTAATTTTTAGCCTGCAAATGATAGAGAAGTGCATTTTAAATCTAATTACTTGAAAATTTGCTTCCCTTTTACAGCTCTCTCAGAAGTGGTGTGTAAGATTCCATGTTTGCCATGAGAAAATGAAAATGATCTCTTGTCCCTTGAGTGCCCTGATCCAGCCCACATTGCCGATGTGCTTAGTTCCATGTGTGCATTTCCCCACTAACAATTCCCCACTGTCAGTGCACATGAACACTGACAAGACTGGAACACTGAGTGAGCACTGAGCTCTCTTTTAAGTCCAGGTTCTTCCCGTAAAGAGAATTTAAAGAGAAGAAAACATATCTGAGACTCTGTTAGATACATTTGTAATGAAATACTATGTATGTAGTTCCTTAGCCAACAGCCACCCAGAACACCAGCTGGCCCTGAAGGTCTAAATTAAGAGGTAACGAAGAGAGGTGGGGAAAAAACAACAGCTTCTGAACAGTGCAAGAGCTGGTCTTGCTTGAGATCTCCATCACACGGGTAGCACAGGGCCTTTCCTCACTGAAGCTTCCCAGGTGAAGGGGAAAGGAGACCACAGGGGACACTGAGGTTGAAATCCTCACTGTCATTTGGGGTGCAACAGAGCTCCCAGCCAGACCTGTCTGGTGTGAGCCTTGGGTTGATCCACCAGTTCCTTCTAGTCTGTGATGAAGACCAGCAGCTTGGGGAATCAAAATCTGACCCTCACATTTGTCTGTGTACCAGCCAGAAAAAAAAAAAAAAGGTTTTCCATGACTCTGTCCTGGTGAAATTTAGTGGTCTGTGGAGTCTGTGTGGGGTGCCTGCCCTGGAACAAAAGCCAGCTTCAGGGATCTGCAAGCTGGAGAATTACTGACTAAAGAAGTTGGGGTGACTGTAGTCCATGTTCCTGTGAAGACTGGGATGAGTACTGGTCATGAGAGTGTTTGTTGTACGGACAAAAAGCAAGAGGTAAAGGCAGGCAAACCCCGTTGATAAAATCCCAAGAGCACGTCCAATTCATAGTTGGTGAACTCCCATGGCCTCATCCCGAACTTGGCTCTTCGGATAACGATGGTGCAACATTTCTTATCAGAGAAAAAATCAGTATTATTCACCCAGGTACATCTTGCAGAATCCTTTTCCCCAGGCAGACGTAGAAACCTGTTGTTTCATTGCACAATGAAAAGGTGGCAGGAGAAGGGGGTTTTATGCTTCCTGGCTTCAGTGGACATCTCTCCGTGTCAGGTCACTGCAGATTACTGAGGTACACTTGGGATAAATTAAGCAACTGAAGTGAAGTGTGTAGACCCCTCCACAGCAAACACATTGCCGTGTGGGGTGATTATTGTTTAAGTTAAAAAAAAAAAAATAAAAAAGGGTGCTTTTGTATTTGCTATATCCTGCCTTTGGGGTGGGGAAAACTTCATAATCCGGTGAGTTGAACACAAGAGCAAATGTTGGCAGGTTTAGGATCTGTGTGGCCTTACCAGTGGCCTCTTTTGGGCACGTCTGGCCGTGAATGCTGACCTTGGCTGGTGGTATCAGAGCAGCTCTGAACAGGCTGCGTGTCTACAATGTCTAGTGCTGTACCTCGCAGAGATACTAATTGGGTCCTGGAAGCAATATAGGTATGGCAGCATGTTGCTGTGTCAAGCTAATTAGCGGTGCTTCTAACGAGCGCAGGTGCAGAAGCAGGTTGACATGACTCTGGTGCTTCCTGTTCAGAACGAGCCCAGCTGCCTCTGCCCAGAGCTCTGCACAACGGCATAGCTGTCACCTTGCTCAGGCTGGGAAGCACCATTAACCTCTCTGGGCAAGACTTAGGTGGATTTGAAGCGAGTGGAAGATTTTCTTACAGACATATAATGCGACGCCTTAGATTCTCCATCTGTGAAGTTGGGCATAATGAAACGCATCTGCCTTTGCAAATCCCTGAAAGCCTACAAATGAAAAGTGCTGCATGATGTCAGCTTTAGGATATCTTTTAATTCTTATTCTTTATGATAATTCTTTTGCTTGCTATATAACATGTGTGCTGAGGCAGAGGTCATGAATTTCAACCTGCCAAAAAATCCCCAAAAAGGCGCTGGGTAGAAAAACCTCAGAAGGAGAAGTGAAACAGCACCGAGCACTGAACAAAATATGAGCTGAGTTTGTATTATTTATACAGTTTTGTATTCTGCCTACTGCTGAGCACATGAAAGTTGAATATTCCCTGTGCCTTAGAACAGGGAGAAAGTAAGAGCAGAAACTGAAGCAGGATGGTTGGAGGTGCAGGTGGGAGAATAATTTATAATGGATTATTTATTCAACAAATTTTTTCCTCTTATCTCTTCACAAATTATTCTAAAACAGATTGCTGTTTTCTCAAATTCACTTGTTATGTGAAATTATTTACTGAACAATTCTTTTAAGTTGTTTGTGTATTTAAATTGTAGAAAGTTGGTATGCTTTTGATTTGACAAAAAGGCTCCACAGAGCACACTTTGGTGAGTTGACTGGAGGGATGCTGCCTTCCCTGGTCCCCATCTGCTTCCGCAGCGCTCCATGAAGGTTTGGGTCCTTCTTCAGTGGGGTGCCTTCCCAGAAAGGAGTTGAATCAGCATTTTTGGCACCAAGTCCAAATTCTGGACCATGCTGTTTCTTAATATTCTGCCAACCCAGGGGGAACGATGCTTTTAACCTTTCACAGGAGTGGCCCCAAAAGCATCCTGCCTGAAAGATTGTTTATTTTTCCTGCCATTTCATCTACTGTGACAGAAGCGTAACCTCCCTTTTCCCAGGCTGTGCCTTCCTAAAGCCCTTCAGCCTTTTCAGCCACAGCCACCCCACCCCTGGTCACTCTAGTCTCCCTCACTGACCCTTTACCCTTATCATGAATAATTGTTTGGGGAGGTTTCTGAGGCCCCTGGGGACCAGATGCTGGTCTGATGATCCTGAAGAAAGCATTTGAATAAAAAGGTTTTCCGCCTTTTCAACTAAACTAAAGTTGTTCCTTCCCTTATGGTACAATATGAGAAGAAGATGCTGTAGCGGAGGCACTAGCCATGTGGCTAGCCCACATGCCAGGTGGCTATTTTGTCACTGCGCCATCAGCGCTCGTGTCCCCGTCCCCAAAAAACAAGAACAGTTGTGCCCGTGCTGGCCTGAGGGCGAAGCTGATTTTCAGCAGTCGCAGGGAGGGGTAGGAAGGTCTTCCTGTGTACGGGCGATTAACGACCCATCTGCAGAACGTGCCAGTTGCTTTCCTTTGCGTAGGATGGTAAGAGATCAATTAGAGCAAGAAAGTTCACAGCCCACTTAAGAAGCAATATTCCCCTTTTATCTCATCTCCTTCTCAGGTTTCTACCCTTTTACAGCTGTGTGGCTGGTGTGCTAAATGCTAATGTGAAAGTACTTTATCCAGTGCCAAGCAGACATTCTTGTGGAAATGAATTCTCTCCCTTCTCACTTTCGTCTACTACTTTCTCACCTCCCCACCCGGTTGATCAGATCGTCCCTTGGTATTTAGGGACAATCCTTGAGGTACTTGGCCAGCTGCCCATGTCTGTGGACAGCTTTACCTTCTTAGTTCAGAGCAGGTTTGCTGCAGTCTCTTTATTTTTTCCAGGCAGGCAAGGAATTAAATAGTCCTTTTTTGATCACAAAAAGAGGTAAGTGTTTGGTATTTGATCAGCAGCTTAAATGACTGAATAGACTTTGCTGGATAAAATACTCAGCAGGTTTTGGGGTGGGTTGTTTTTTTTTTTCCTTTCAGTCATTCACATTTGTTTGTGATTTCCCTCTGCCCTTTTAAACCAGCTCTTCTTGGTGATTATTGGTCTAATTGTATCTAGTCTATTTAGGTTCTTATATTAAGCTCATCACTGTGGTGTCTGAACATCAGATCAATGCCATGTAATTACAGTCACACAGAGCACAATCAACAATTATCAGTGATCACTTTTCAGATCTTGCAACAAAGAAACGCTATCTGAGATGTTGCTGCAGGATTTCAGATTTCCAAATATTTGCACTTCTAATTAAGCAGATGGAAGACCTGCTGGTAATGAGAAAGCAGGTCTCAGAACTTCTTCCATAGCTAATTTCTGCCCAGACCAAAATAAATTATGCTGCAACAATTCTTTTCCAAGGTAAATAACACAACACACCACTTGGCAAAGCGCCTCACAACAACAACAACAACAAAAAAAAACCCAGAGAAGTGTTTAAAGGTATTGCACTCAGTGGGAGATTTTCACACCACAGTAATAAATGCAACACAGCAAAAAACCTACAGCGAGCAGAAGGGAATGCCTTCTTATCTAACTGCTCTGGAGGATATTTGCTGATCAATCCTATGAAAGGATGATATGCTTCTGTGTGTGTCCAGGGGATGAAATAACAAGCCTGAAGGCAATAATGCTCTCATATCATGTTTGAGAATTTTACAAATACAGCATGAGGCTCTGTGACTCAGTCTGAATGGAATTTTTCTTAGCACATGAATTTTACATGATATTTCGATACTAGCTCTTTTGGGCAGTTTTCCTAACACCGTGTGATGTTAGTTTTTAGGTGCTTTTTTATCATATTGGTAAATACCGTGACACATTTTATGAAATGTGTGAGGAAGTCTAGCAAACCTGAAAATTTGAAAATTACAAGGATATTTGATTTGTCTCTTTTCTACTTCTGCAAACTTTCTGATGCTTTTTTTTTTTTCCTTACAAGGTAGGAATTAAAAGCATCAAAGAAAAAAAATGTGTTTAGTGAGTCTTTGAATGCATTTCGTTTCTTTTTTTTTCTTTTTTTCTTTTTTCTTTTTCCTTTTTTCTTTTTCCTTTTTTCTTTTTTCTTTTTTCTTTTTTGTGTTTTTTTTTTTCCTCATGGTCTCTCCTTAGCCGTTAAATTCTGCTTCTGGTTAAACAAATATTCTCATGTTCCAGATTAATTAAAAAAAAATCAAGTAGGTAGCTTTTTTGCTTTTTAGCAACAACAAAAATCCATTTCTTTTTGTTGTTTCCAAATCTCTAAAAGCAACAATTCTTGTAATTATCAAATTTCCATATAGAAAACTGGTATGCATGTGGGGGTGTAACAGCACAATCTGATATTCTTGTAACACCAGTTTTCTATAAATAGGGAAATCTGTTATTTATCATTGGAACTATTCATTAAAATAAAAAAATATATACAGTATGGGCATCTGTTCCTAGATCTTTGGTTGACTGACAGTTTTTAATCCATTTAGCTAATGCTAAGTGGAACTTGCTGGAATCTCAGCCTTTTCAAGCGGTCTTTTCAACTTATTCCTTATGTGTTCTTATGCCCTTTCTCATGATCTTTGGAAATGTATTTGTTTTTTAAAGTTTGACTCCTGGAGTCAGGTGAGTACATGGAAATTGCAATGTTTATTAAAAAAAAAAAAAAGGTTTCATTGTACAGAAGAAAGCTGAAAATTAGATTCTTTTAGGGTTCAAAAGGAGTCTAAGCAGAATTTTTAAAAATTATTTTTTTTAAAGACGTGATTTTTAAGCTATTGAGCCAGTCTGGCCAAAGGTTTTTGCATACTTGGGTTTTGCATCAATTTAAATAATTTCCTATTTTTTGTATCTGTAGCTGTTGAAATCTATGCTGCAGCATTACATATTATTCGCTCTATGATAGGGACTACATCACTTCAGCATGTTTACCACACTGTTATTTTAAGCATAAAACATCCACTCTTGCAGTGAAGGTACATGAGGTCAATGAGCGTAGGACACCTACGTGTTTGCATTTGTGTTTTACCTCCACATCTTAAATCCTCACATTAACATTGTGTGTGGGATTTTCACTGCTGCTCTCCCAAAGAACAGCCAGCATCTCACCAGTGGAGCAGCACTTACGTGGCAGCCAAATCCAGGTGAAAACTGGCAAAATATTATAGAAAATTTTTATACACTGCAATTATTTGTCACCTCCTGATAATTTTAAGGCTTCCACCCTACATTTGCTCTTTTAGTTTCTTCAATGGGGGTATCTAAAACTGCCTGGACTAATGCTGGTTTTCACTGGTGTGAATTTGCAGACAGACTGGGAGAGAATTTGTCCCTCCTCCTCTCTCCTGCTGATTTACGTGGATGGGGGTTTGATCGCTTTCTGTTGTCAGCATTTGTTTTCTTTTCTACTTGAGGCATATCTTATGTGTAGAGTAATAAATAACATAATTCCAGCTCTTATGACTTCAGATGGCACAGTGCCCTCTGCTCGAACTCTTTGGAGAGGGAAATACTCCAGCTTACCGTCAGAGTTTCATTTGCAAGCTTTACTTCACCTTAGCCTTATTTTAAAAATTTCAAAGCTTTGCCTCCACAAATCAGGTTAAACTGTACATTACAAGGGAACTGCTTGACCTTGAAGCAATCCTTTTTGAGGCAGAGGTGACGAAGGGGTTGGCAGGCGGGATTTATTGCGCTCTGAGGAATGCAGAGGGAGCACATGAACATAAATATACAGAGAAACAGGAGCGGGAATCGCAGATGGATCTGGCAGATAAGACTTGGGCCTGTATCTGTAAGTAGGTCAAAAGTGTGATGGTATCATCTCCAATGGAAATACAATTCGAAATCTTGTTTGGATGGTATATGATGCCAGACAAGCTTCATTGGACAGATAAAACATTATCGTCATTATTCTGGTAAGACTGCAGAGTAAGTAGGGCACTCAACATATATTATAGGCTTGAGAGGTCTGGGGCAAAATGTGTAAGGTAACTGGAAATATTGCACAGAAAAGAGACCTCATCACTCTCTACAACTACTTGAAAGGACACTGTAGAGAGGTAATTAATGACAGAACAAGAGGGAATGGCTTCAAGCTCCAACAGGGTAGGTTTAGACTGAACATAAGGAAAGAATTCTTCACAGAAAGAGTGGTCGGGCATTGGAATAGGCTGCCCAGGGAGGGGGTTGAGTCACCATCCCTGGATGTGTTTAAGAGCCATTTAGATGCGGTGCTGAGGGATATGGTGTAGGGAAGAACTTTGTAGAGTAGGGTAGATGGTTGGACTCGACGATCCCAAGGGTCTCTTCCAACCTAGACGATTCTATGATTCTATAACACTCTTACTCAACAGTGCCAAAGCTGGGGCAGGGAGGGGGGGACTGTGGGCTAAAGGGCCTGAAGGGCTGGCTGCTCACTGAGGTCAGAGGCAGCAAAAGAAAGCTGGTGGCAGGGCTACGTGCCCACTTAGGAATATGTGGATGTGACACCTCTGGGCTGACTACCCTGGTCCTCGTTCCTCAAAGAATGAGGAACAGAAGAGAAGTAGAAAGGGTTGGATGTTGTTAGCTGGTAGCTTACTCCCAAGGGAATGAAGTATGGGTCACAGTGGTTTACATTGGTAAAAAAAGGTGAGAGTCTCCTTCTTAAGGGTGTTTAGGAAAATAACCTGTGTCTGCTGGATATGATTTTCCAGTGCATTCCCTGGACTGATTATCTGGTATTACTGTAATCAACTCTTTCAGTGCTCTAGCACTTTTTTTGCTGGGATGAATGCAGCAGAAGTCAGAATGCTTTATTTTTATTTTTTCCAGTAAGCCCTTGTTTTTTAATAAGTTCTTGCCAGGTAGCAGCCCCATACAAGCCCTCCCCACTTCCATTCTGATTCTTCTCCCATGTGCTGGCAGTCCACCTCTGCCTTTTGCAACTCTCTGATCCCTCTTTGGTCTACAGCTCTGTCATCCTTCTTTCAAGGTCTTCAGGGCTTCAGCTGGCCCAGAGAGAAAGGGGAACAAAAAAGAGTGCTGAAAACATTGAAAGAGAGGAGTAGAGAAGAGAAATGAAAGGACTTGAGTAGGCGTGGGAAAAAGAGACAGAACAAGCACAGCTGAAGAGTCAGAACAGACTACATATTTATTTTCTTTAAAAAGGTAAGTGGTTATGTTTTGAAAAGCTCCTGCTGTTGTTCTTTCCAGCAGTAAAGCTTTTTATTTGAGCTTTTATCATTCTCCTGACTCTTTTTTCCTTTCTCTCACTCTCTGTATTAAACGTTTAGGATGTGACCTTTCAGAACATGGCTGTTGGATTTTTGGGCCCTTGGATGATAGTGACTTATTATGTACATATTTGCATAATGAGTTAATTAGGCATAATAGGTGGTTAAAATTAACTACACTGCACTCTTTTTATAGGAAGTCAGCACAGTTTTCTGCCAAAGTGTCTCCTTAGACACCCTCTTGGGGGCCTGTTAGGATTCCCTGCCCACTTTCAGATGTCACTAACTTCTGGTGATTAATTTGTGAGATCTGATACATTATATGTGCCCTTTATACATATAAAAACCCCTTGCTCCAGAATTTTAGGATTATGCAACAATCTCACTTTATATTTATTAAAAAGGAGGGAAAGATAAATTCAAGCCCACATAATTATAACAAATATTTTGATAATCTCATCAAAATCCATCCGACATGTACCGAAATTAAAAAAAAAAAAAATAGAAAAGAGAAAATCCACCTTTGTTATTAATGGTGCATTGCACATAATGTCTTCCGTTCAGCTCCTGTGACAGCCATGTTTCCTGTCCTTCCCATTTGGAGATGCAATGCCACTGTGAATGATATTCAAGCTCATGAAGCTTTTTCTTACATCTCTGTCCAATCTGTGATATCTATTAACCTGTGTAATATCTATCACTGTGGGCCTGTGGTCCTTGAGGTGCTCCATGTTGACCCTCTTAGTTCTCCCCAAGCATGGTGGGGTTGATTTCTGACACTCTGTTCATTGGATAAAACAGGACACAACTGATTGCCTAATCTTTAATATTATCTCTGTTCTTTGAAGTTGGCCCTGCTTTCAGAAGAAGGCTAGACCACAGACCCCTGGAAGTCCCTTCACACCTCAATTATTCTATGAATCTCTGGTTAATTATCCTGTGATGTGACAGTGAGTATTGATGCTCCAGCCATTTCAGCAATTGTTGATAGGAGGTAGGCAGCAGACCTAGCTTCTCTGAAACAGAGCTAAAACTCCTATATCACAATTCACTGTTCCTTTCAAGCATGGTGGGCTTTTTTCACCTTGGAGGATAATCTAGAACAACAGATTTTGCTTCCTTTTCAGATGTGCAGGCTTACTCCATGTTTCTGATAGTATAATGCAGACATATTCCAACTTCTCCCTCATGGCATTGCATTTCCAGTATACAATGACTTTACATTACATTCACCTGCTATTACGTTGCTCTCCAGGTGATGTAAGGAGAGCTGTGAATAAGAGGAAATAACTTTAGCTGTAGGTCTCTTCCTCTTCATGATCATGCACCTTGCTAATTTCCTGCCACCCCTTTCTCCTGCAGGCATGTAAAATTCCTCTTGAAAGCACTGGCCACTGCCCAAGACAGAATGCTAGACTAGATGGAGCAGCAGCCTACTACATTTAAACAAGGTCTAGGTAAGAAATGAATCTGAAGCAGAAATTAGAAAGCAGCCCTACAGGCACACTTGCTATTTTTTCACTATTAAAATCCAGAAAAGGAAACCCTGCTTTTAGTTAATTCTCAGTGTTCAATGTTTTGCACAGCAGGAGAAATAAATGACTAGTAACCAATGCCAGTATGTGCCACAGAGGAACACAAATGCAATTCTATATGTTTATTTATAGAGCAACTGCTTTCCACGGGCCACTTTCTGGCCTCACAACCAAAGGTAGATGAATCACATTGTTTCAACACAGTGAAATAATTGAGAAAATATAAATTGGATTACAATTTTCCTTTAAACAGTATATCCCTACAGTTGTTAGCCCCAAATCTGGAACATATGTACGTCTTCTGAACGAAATCACATGGACAAAAGCACTGGCTATTGAACAATAATCTGTAGTTGCATAAAAAAGAAGCATTTTCCATTCACTTTTGTATAAGTTACATTATGCTAACTTTGCATTACAGGCCCTTTATGGACAGATTAAAAGATATGGTCATTGAGCTGTACAGTTAGTTGTTTAGGCAACCATGGAAAAAGTTCATGAGTGGGACAGGAAGAGATAAAATATCAGATCATTCTGCAATGGCTATGAGTAAAATGAATGATTTTTATATGACTGCTATGTTTAATACAGTGTTCAAGATTTACAGATTTTACTCCACATGGTGGGTTTGGGGATTAGGAGGTTTTTTCCAAAGAATGGCATGGCTACCGGGTGAAGCAAAGACTTTCCACTTCTCTACATGGGAAAAAGTCCAAAGATGAAAAGAGGTGTATAAATGGGGTAATTCCAGCAGAGTACATTGGGGAAGAGTACTCCATGGAATTTCCATGGAAAGCAAATGCACTGTTGGCAGGATCAGCAAATGGGTGGAAAATTTCCGACAAAAGTTTTTTCACTAAAATGTGTAGATGAATTGAGACAGATTTCTTTTGTAGAATTGTACCACTTCTGATAAAACTTCCACTGCATAAGATTTTCAACAGCAGAGGGGACTTTTTTTGCCCCTTTTTCACCCGAGGGTGATAGAAATAATTCCTTCTGCCCTCCTCAGCACATGTGCTGTTAGGACTCTCATCCGGTACACATTCCTACTCTAATTCCCACCTCAGTTGTGAACTTTGGTCGTTGGCTTCATACATGATTAAAAGTAGGTCTTCTGCCAGGGCAGTTCCATGTTCCACTTCAAAAAGCATGGAAGAAAGAAGGACTATAGATCAGCGCTTATACAGTTAGCGATGAATTTGAGTCCTTATTCTCCTGTTTCCTAGCTACTATTATTATTATAGAAACCTAGGAGATTTCTGGTTTATCTCAGACATTTTTACTGGGCAGAAAAAAGATTTTTTTCTCCATTAACACTTGAAGAAGTTCCAAAGACATACTCATTGAACAGGATGTCCCAGTGTCCTTTCCTCAGCCCTCTATATAAAGGCATAATAACTCAAGAAAGCCTCTCTGTCCCCCTAGATAAAAGAAGGGAAAGAGAATAATTTGATAACGTGGGTTCAGGTACACACATGCCTCCCTATAGATATTTGAAACTGTTCAGAAAATTACGTGCTTGAGAGAGACGGAGGTCTAGTGTAGTCAACCGTATCACAGGAAGACAACCCAGAAGACACATTTATGAAGGAAAAAACTGCAAGTAAGAAAAGCAGCTTTGCAGAAGTCAACATGGAAACAGAACCTACTGTAATCATCCTGAAAGGGACAGATGTTGGTGTTACACCCTCAGCTCGCCTGGCCTATTATGTCTCTGAATGCTGAAGCTCACAATGCTTTTTTTCCTCCAATTTCAGAAGTGTCAGACAGGAGACACAGTGCCGGCGAAAAACCTTATACCGATCTCTTGTTAGCTAACTGCGGTGTTTTGTTCCACGGTTACATGTCTGCACAAGCCGTCATTGTGTCAGTCATAATTACCACCTGTTCAGTGGCTCCCTTCAGGTTTCATCACCTTTGCAGTATTAAGCAGCCAGCTGCAGGAAGCAGCGTCGGCTGCCCTGGAGCAGCAACCGTCAGCCTCTGGATTTCAGGGTATAATTGCTGCCTGAGCACAAACAACCTCCCTCCTCCCTGCATAAAACACCCAACCCGCTCCTTTCTTTGGCAGGCTTCAGAGCCCCATCAAACGAATGTTTTACTCGGGGTAGGAAGACAGACCCTGTCTTCTGCAGGGGCAACTCAGTGTGGACTGGAGGGGACTCTGTGCAGCCGTGTGGCTGTGCCCTCATGTGCCACCACGAGAAAATGTGGCCTGATAGTCCTTATTGGAAAGGGGCTCCAGCTTTCCAGTAAACCCCTTTTTATCTATTCTGTGAACAATACGAGCTACCTCTGGCATGGAAGTCTAACTATAACATCCTAGATGCCCCCCAAACGTGGGGACTTCTGAGTAAAAATTTGAAGTACCCCCATCTAAACTTGACTCCCTCCTCAAGAGCTACACTCTGGTGGAAGGGCTGGTGAATGAGTCGTTGTCTAGGCCAGCCAGGCAAAAAGAAATGGAAATGCAAAGCTGGGAGGCAGTGGCAGAGCGTTCCTATGAGGCTGGTGCATGGTTTCAAATGCCAATTGCCTTTCCTCTCTTCCCATCCTGTTTACCGTGTTTTATAAATTCAGCTTTGGCTGCATGACCCAGACCAGCAGGCCTGCCAACAATCATGCTGCATTTAGTTAACCGCTTATGACTTCTGGACAGTGTGCTGCTGTGATTGTCACACTCTTTCACTTAAACATATGGCACGTGGAGACACAAATTGCTCCAGCATGCAGCTTTCCATGATAGATTTTTACACACCAATTGCAGATGCTATTTGAGGCTGCTGAGATTGGCGTGGTCCAATCCTGGAAGCAGTGAAAATCCTCTGCTCTGAGAAGTACCTGGCATGCTGGGTGTCTTAGTCTCAATTAGGAAAGCCAAAGACACTGTCAGACTTTTCTCAATCCAATAGAAACACTACCAAGCTGGACTAAGTATTGTGTATCATGTTGGAGAGGCAAGAATGACAATAAAAGCTTTAAAGGAGCATGAGTAAGAGGTGTTGAGAAGCTAACTGAGGATAAAGGAAGCGATTTCATGTGTATCAGGAACAAGGAGGAATTTAGAGATTCAAAAATTCTGCCAGATTAAGGTCCCCACATTGGGATGATGTTTGTAGATTATTTGCCAATACAGCCTATTTGGGTGGGAAATTTTCTGAGGTCCTCCTTGTATATGAGACTTTCTGAGCTAACTTCAAGAACAAGTTACTACAAGAAAACATAAAAATGTTTTCTTGAAGAAAAAAAGGAAGGAAAAAAAGAAGGAATGGGATAATGATCGTGGTCCTGCTCTTTTGATGAGGCAGAATATAGCACAAATTTGAAGGAGGGAAAACCTGGAGGAGAAACAGATTCTAATTTTGTGGAGACATATTGCACTCTTCAAACTCACATATTTTTCACTAGACTTGCTGGATTTGAAAAGACGTGAGAAATACAGTAATAAAAATATCCAACTTCACCAAACTCTTTAATGAAGAAGAGTTAATCATGAATTTTTAAGCAGAAAATCTGAGCAGCTGTTACACTTCACCAACTGCTGCTTTCACTTGTAATAGTGTCTCGTACTGCTAAACCGCATTGTAGTGTGTTGACATGAGTAACACTACTTTAGGATCCACTGGAAGCTAGGTTGTGGAAAATCTCAAACTCCTTGGCATTTTGAACTTCTGAGGGGCTGTGATCCACCAGGATGTGTTGTCATACAGAAAGGGTATAAATGGTCACAAATGACACCACTTTTCTTCATTTTCCTTGGCCTCTTGACCTACCTTCAGTCCCGAAATTCTCTCCTTTCCTCATCTTCATTGCTTACTACTGTATCTTTCTCTTGAATTCTTTTAAAAGTCATTTAAAACAAGCGTAGTTTCATTTTCTAATGTTACTGCAAAAAACTGCTCCTGTCTAAATTTACCTCTTCACAGCCGTCTGGTCTCCTGTCATCCATCCCATGCAAGTACAGTGTTATCCAATTGTCCCACTTTGCTCCCAACTTTGGAACAAGCTATGAGCTTGTTCATCTGTGTTATTTCTCTTGTGAAGTTAGTGGGCCAGAGTAGGAATTGACTCAGTACATTGATAGAAGTGGAATGGACTGGAAAAGAAGAAATTAGTGATTAACAATTGCTAAGGTGCCCAACTGATCTAAGTACATTTCATAGTTGAAGAGCCTTGAGCTAAGCATGGACCAGAATCCCAATTGTGAATACTCTGGAAATGTAGGAAAGCTCAAATCTAAATCAAGATTTTGTTATCTGCTCTTTTTTTTGGGAAATATATCAAATCCACTCAATGAAACAACAAATACACATAAAACATCTGTAGCTTCTGCTATGGGACAGCAGGAAACTATAACTTAATGTTTCCAAGGATCCTCTTACTTGGTAGTTAATCTGGACTAGATGGGATATGTACAAAATGTTATTCTAAGCATTTTTCACTTGTTCTTACCAAGAGCACCGTTTGGCTCTGGGTGAACAGAAACTGTTTGGAAACAGCTGGTTTTTAGTGGGCCAAACCAAACCTGGACACTGTGGGCTTGACTGTGTGACGTGACTGTGTTTTCACTAAAAGCTCACCAGGATGCTGTGTCAGACAAATGTGCTCCTGGAGTACAGGTGGCAGGAGAGGCTTGGCCATATGGAGAAGCATTGCTGTTTCTGTCACTGCCAAAAGCTGCACTAGGTGCCCCACAAAAGAGAAAGAGGATTTGCTGCAGTCTAAGGGGCTTGTTAACTCTGTTGGACATAACATAATGAAAGCAAAAAAGTTTCCCTTCATTAGGAAGTATAGAAACAGAGTCGTATTAGGAAAATAGTGGTCAGTATTAAGTGAACGATGCAGTTACATGGGGAAGGAGCTACAGGAAGGCCTCATCGGTATTGCAGCCAAGATAAAGTACTTGCCACTGAACCTCTGTCCCCTCTATCTTCTCTGAGCATATCACCAGCAAGATCATGCCTATTGTCACTCTTACCATGAGTTATGTGATTCTCTCACTTCTGAACTGGGCTCTGGCCTGTGATGCCCTCTGTGTCACTCACAGTTATGCAGTAACTGAATGAATTCGTATCTGCAGGCACAGCAATGAAGAAAGTGACCTGCCAGCATTTCAATCCTACCCCCAATCAAAGAGGGATTTATTTTCCGATAGGAGTATAAAATTTAGAGAAAATGGAATTTAAGGCTTCAGATAGTTGCTGGACGTCATCCTGATGCTAAACTTAACTGCACACCACTGATAGCCCAGATGGGCAGACCTGCCCCAGACACCCCTCACACGGTACCAGTGCTCAGCAGTTAACTTCCATCACAGGGAGAAAGCCCATTTTTAAATGTTTTGGAATATGTGGCAGGACTTTCCAGCTCAGCCAAAGCTTTCCAGGGAGTTGAAGGGAAGCTGTGATAATCCTCCCAGAGCCCATGACTCTGCCATTTCCTTGTGCCCACCCCGCTGCCCGAGGGGAGGTGGCTTGCCAGGGTCAGGTGAGAATGCCTCACAGCCTCTCCACATAGGTGTGATGAGTTTTCAAATTTCCAGGTGCAACCAGCTCACCGCTGCTTAGGCCCCAGACTGTGTGTGTTGGCTTAGCCCAAGTGAGCCACGGTTCTTCCAAAGAAACCTGTTCACTGATGCTATGACTAAACTGTTGGTGAGCTATGTTGACACATGTACAAACACTGTGAGCTTTGGTACCAGTTACAGCTGTGGCATCTCAAGAGGTCATCTAGACTGGGCCTACTACACCTAAACTACCCCTGAAAGACATTTGGGAAGCCTGTTCTTAAGAGCCACCAGAAGTAAAGATCTTGTATCCTCTTCAGGAACTGATTGCTGTGCTAACCTCTCTCTACTGCTTCCCTAAGGTATTTAAAATTGTTTAATCTAAACCCTTAAGCTAATAATAGCCGCATGGAGAGAATCCAAAAACTGACAATGGGTGTTAATACCAGTTCAGAAACCTTAAGCAGTGGATTGTCTGCGTATAACTGTTTGGGGGTTCCACTAGACTGGGCTGGTACCAGGAGAGTGCAAGCAGCAACCTGAAGGCAAAATTACCCATGGCTTTCCAGGAGAAATACCGCTTCTCATCACTTCTATGTGTGCTGAAAAAATTCCTGGGTGAAAGTATGGAAATAACAATTGATTTCCTTGCAGCAGTCCACACAGGAATTTTTGAATTGTGTTGCAGCCTGAGGCAGTGAGGAAGGGATATCTTAGGCATCCTCTGAGCCCTGCACCACACAGCAGAGGGGAAAGACCTTGTTTGCCTTGAAGGCTAGCTGCTCTGAGGGGCAGACTTGTCCTGATGTGGGGATATTACTTCTAGTGATTGAATTATTTCACCTAGAGCTTGCTAGCATGTCTCCACAAGGCACTGTGTAGGACCATGTGTATGGAGGTGTTTAGCAATGTCACTGAATCAGCAACCAACCCAGTGGTTTATTCCAAGGAACCTAATTTCCTCGCTAGACATAAACACAACCCAAATCTGGTTAGAATTAACTAGGTGAAGTTTGAGCTCTTTTCTTCACCTCCATGGCATTTTCCTGTATTTCCCACAGAGTGCCTCAAGTGTGGTTCCTCTCCCAAGCATTTCTGGGCTGGCAGTCATGCAAGAGACTTTCATGTGCTTTGCAAAGCTTTCCTCTTCCAGCTGGTTGGGAATATGAGGAAAACAGACTGTCTCAAAATAGACTTCTACTTTCCATTCTGACCAAAACCACTGTGTGTTGGGAAGATGGCATTTCCCCGCTCACCTTAAGAACGGCTTTTTGAGAGCTCTGCTTCCTCAGTGATTTGGATTCAGCTTGGCTGAGGCACAGCACAGGGACAATATTTAATACTTCCTTGCTATTTTCTCTAGCTTTGATTCACTGCAGTGTAATTTTGGAAGCTTAATCTAGTTTCATCAGCCATGACTGGAGCTAGAAAACAGGGCAAGTTATCAGAAGATACAGCAGGGAGATAACTAAAGGAAGTTTCATTTGGCACAAATTATCAGGAAATCCTCCCAAAATCAAGCCGTCAAGGAAATGATGGAAGTACACGATTTCAGTAAAACCGAACACACACATATACCAAAACACACACACAAGTGCTCAGGCCCTTTCTGTCCTCTGAAAGTCAGTTTGCCTTTTTTTTTTTTTTTAGGGCTACTACAAATATTTTAACGCATCCTGGCTCCAGTCCCGTCCTCTGCAATTGCTGGCAGCCATTTTAAACCATCCCTGTCGTAAGTTTCGTGGTAGCGCTCCTTTGTGCTTTATTTTTACTATGCCCCCATCCAAACCCGGCACTCTGGAGCAGTTCAGGGTCCGCACCCAGGTCTGAGCAGCTGGCACATCTGCCCCGAATGGGTCTTTATTATTTGTTGCCCGTGCTGGGGGAGTCCCCAGCAGCTGCCTCCCGAGGAGGGCTCTGCTCCCGGGGGCCAGATCCTGCTGCCAGCAGCTCGCCCAGCGAAAGAGAAGGCAGCCCATGCCTGGGGACCAAGAGGAGCCACACGAAGGGAAGTTGGGGCGTGAGGTGGCAGCTATCAGCAATATGTTTGCAACGTGATGGCCCGCGGGCATTGAAACTGCTTGATGTTTTTCCAGCCCTCCGAGGGCTGAGAGCCCCCAGCCCTCCCCACAGAAGCCAAGGTCACCTTGCGAGAAGTGCGCTGTGGGGATCGGACCCAATGGGCTCTGACTCCATCTCCAGTTTGTCTGTGGTTTAATAGGGTACCGTTTTTGGCACACCTCAGTGCATCTAATTGTTGTCACTATTAGAGCACAAGGACAAATTGCTGACAAAGAGGGCTGCGTAAAGATGCACTTGGGTGCAATAGCTGTGGCAATATTTCAAACAGCCTCCTATTGTACATCTTCAAGAGAGATGCAAGCACTTGTGCTTTATAATTGTGCGACCGTATCACTGAATATGGATGGCGCTTACAAGTGCTGTGTAACGTGTTGACAACTCTGCACGCATAAATATGTATTGTTTTTCAGGCACCACCTGGGCAAAGAGAAAAGTGGAGTTTTTATTTTAATTTCTTTTCCAATGTCTGAGCAAACTGTTACAAGATTTATAAAGAAAAGTGGGAGTCCTAATGACTTAACCAGAAATTCAAGACAAAGCACCTCAGATCTCTAAGTTCAGCTCCCTAAACCATTCCTATCTATGGCTCAGATCCCACCAATTATTCCTTTTTTTTTTTTTTTTTTTTAAAGCTATTAGCTCTTGAACTCCCTGGTTTGTTCTCTACCTTTTTTGGGTGACTTTTCAAAATTCAGATCATTCCAAAGTAAAAGCTTTAACTGTCCTTCAAGCCAAGATTCCTCTTTCTTTTTGACATCAAGACTTCTCTCTTTGATAACTTCAAATGCTTCTCCCTCTCTGCAGTGAGTACTTAATTCTCACCAATGGTTTTGCTTTTCTGTCAAACATAGCAGCAGCACCCTGAATGTTGTTTATCTGCTTTGGCCATTGGTTGCTTTCTTTGCCTTTTTTTTTAACTTTTCAACTAAATAAATATAAACAACAACACTATTTGTTCAACATTGTTGTGCAGTTTTTTGTTTTTCCTAATTATTTAAAAATACACTTGCTTTTTAAACTCAATTAAAGCTTCCTTTATATGTTAGCAGAGATGCAGAACAGAGGTTTTCATCCTGTGCACTGCTTTCTCTGACTGTGAAACAAATAAAAGCCAAGCTTTTGCATTTCATAACCTTGAAGTTCTCTGAGTAGTTTCACCTCCAGGGCTGGGTAACTGAATGTTTTCAAGCAGCTTAGTGAGAAGAATGGAGAGGGGGGTGAGATGGAGGAGAATGCAGCAGTAAACAAGGATATGGTTTCAGATTTTCTTGATTTAGACTAAACTGAATAGCAGCAGTAGCCAAAGTAGAGAGAGACTGTATATATACGACAGAACAGTTTTATAATTTAAAATACATATTGTAGAATTTCAACACGAAAGGGCTAATGCATGTCTCCTAACATCCCACATTTCGTTAGTGCTTTCCACCCCATGCCATCACAAATGATATTTGAGTATTGAAAAACTGAAAGGAACATGCATAGACATGTTGTCCATTGCTGGGGCATGGCTGCAGACGTGGTATAATGTGGCAACTGTTCTAATAGTGCCCGGCATTGCTACGCAGCAATTTCAGGGCAGACCTGTGAGACAGTTTTTCTGGAAAAGCAGATGCACTAAAATGGAGGTAGTGACTCACGAGCTGTGGTGAGCTCTGCAGCATTGCTAGGATCGTGGGACAGGAAGAATGTGATTGTCCACATTAAATCATCCCTGCCCTCTCTACACACCCACGGCTTTTTTATTACCACAAGTGGCCAAAAAGCCCTTTCTTTTCCAAATATTCTAACTACTGGGTCCTCTAGTAGTGCAGGGACTTTTCGCACTGCCCTGACTCACTTGCTCTATCAGTATCAAGTCAAAAAAGGTCTGTCACATCTAGAATTACCAGTACCGCTTTCTCTACTAGGCAAGTTTACCTTAAAGGCTGTTCCTGCAACAGTTGACCTCGTCTGACCTTGCTTAGCTTGTGTTAGTTATAGAATTGCAGAAAAGTGCACACAGAAGTCAATAGAAGACAGCTTTAAAAAAAAATTGGCAGCTATTTACACCTTCTATACAAAACCTCCACCCCAGACATGCAGGTAGCCCCTGATTTGGTATGAGACATATTTGTGAATTTGTAGAAGAAAGGCTGTGGATTAGGAAAAAAACCCCAACAGACTTTATTACATAGTGAAGCCGATACGTTTTTTAAATACATCATGTTAGGTGCTGCAGGGAATGGGGAGAATGTAGGTGTTCCTGGTGAGACAACAGTGGTGAGATACTTTTTCCATTGTTGGAATAAAATCATAACATGCTCCATGGCATTTACTGCCTGTGTTAAACAAAACCTCTTCTTGACACTCATCATTTGAAATAATTCCTTCTAATTCCAAACCAATTTGTTAGTGACTGTCTTCATCGATTTGAGCTGGTGGAGGGTAGGTATATATTATTAATCTTGTTTCCACAAAAAGTGTGTTTCTTTTTCCTCTTATGTTTTATGCCTACAGGATAGTGCAGTTAGAGATGTAAAATATCTATTTGCAAGCAGAAATTTCAAGATGCACAAGGGCACAGGGCTCTGTCTATGACTTTCAAACACAAGCCCACTCTTCAAAGAGCTTGAGAAGAAAGTGTGGACACTGGTAGGACAAACTGTTCATTATTCACTGCAGTTGCAGATGTACACACTGGAAATCAATGGCCATGAAATGCAGCCTGTGTAGTCCAGAGTTCTTTGCCTATTTATCTCTAGCACATTTATGCACATGGATAAACACTATTACATTCATTTACAGCTCATGGATAAGAAGGCACTCTGAAGTTTACAAGATTTGGCTGATGTGCTGTGGCCAGTCTCCCGTTTCCTTCAGCAGTTCAGCACATCAGAGAAACAAGGAATAAATTTTATAGTTGGAACTTACATGGCTTCTCATTTAACTGACCTGGAAGATGATGTCTGCTTACAGGTGGGATGAGCCAATCTCCCTCACCAAAGACATCATAATTGTTTCCCTTTTTGTAAGTGCCATAGTCCACGACTTTTCACAGGAGGAAGAATGAGGACTGGGGATCAGTCTTATTTTTATTAATGACCCTGGCAGAAGAAGTAAAGGTGTACCAATGTATTTTGTTGCTGGTGTGAGGCTGAAGGGCATTGTGAACACAGCTACGGTTTAGATGATAGTATAGAAGAAGCTGAAGACTTTGGTGGTATGGCAGAAAGAAATGGGATGACATTTATAGTACAAAAAGAAGGACAATTTACTTTAGAAGTAACAGAGAAAATTTGTTATATAGGAGTTTACTAGTTAGAAATGACAGAGAGGAAGAAAAATATCTTGTGCACTAGACAGTTTACTATGAGTATGTGATACTATATAGCTATGGAAAGGCAAATGTTGTATGGGATGTCTTCCACAAAGTATTACTGGTAAGGAATTGTAAGGTATTGATCACTATATCTGCTTTTCATGAATATGAATCTAAACTAGAGCCAGTAAATACCTCTGAGGATGATCAGGACTTGTAAATCCCAGTTTGAAAGAGGAACCAAGTTGGTTCAATCGAAGTACTGGATCAATTTGTGAAGTGCTTTATATAATGCCTCTGCCCATTATTTCCATAAATGGGTCAGTGAGGAAGGAGACCCTTTCCACACCTTTTTTCTTCTTGCACTAAATGTGCAATCAGAGATCTTGTCTAGGTTCTGAATATGTTGATTGGCTGGGATGTCCTTTTAAATAAACTGATACTATTTGCTTATACCAGCTGTGACACAACGACTACTTCTGCAGAAGTAGCTGCACATGCTCCACAACCCGGGATGGGCTTGGCAGCCTGCTGCCCCATCCCCACGTCAGCCATCTCCCACAGGCTGCTCTAGTTGGTCCCCGTTCCTCCCAGGGTGGTGGGGCTCTCACCATTGCCTTGGCCCCAGCTGAGCACAGCCCAGCAGGGAGGCTCTTGGCTCTGAGAAACTCAGGTTCCTCTGTCACAGCCATACCTCTCCAGGAGCGGCTCCCCAACATAGCTGGGGTGAGAGCAAGCCTCAGAGGCACATGAGGAATGCAGTGCTAATGACATACTCTTCCTATACTAAACCCACAAAATCTGCACTGAAGCCAATGTCCAGCACCTGTAGATTGAAGGAAGAAGAAGAAAAAGGGAAAGCACTATCATTAGCTACACGTCTGTGAAATGCTGTGATACTGCAGCAATGACCTAAGAATTAAGATAGGCTAAATAGATACCTGTGCTTAAATAGCGGGTATTATACGTGACTTACGTTAAGTGCAATGCACAGTGCTACCCCTGTAAAGGTAAGAGTAGGAAGGATGATTATTATTGTCAAACCGTTCAGTCTGTATTCAGTGAACGATGATTATAAAGGCTGCCCATTCAGTAATTAGATTCAGACTCCCGTAGTTAATTGATACATGGCAGAGAACATTAAGAGATCTTTTTCGGCTCAATCCCACTTTATGATATAGTTGTACTAAGTTGAATAAGGTTTTCTCTGACCATTCACATACTGTGAAAAAATCAGTTGTTTGAATTTGCTTGTAAATTTTCAATGGGAAGAGAAACTGAGCTTGCAGAGTTTGTTGGAAGTGATGGACTTTTTTAAGACACATGCCTATAAACCTTTATATCACAACCTACAGTGATGCTATGGCCTCAAGGTATTTCCCTGGCAGAAAAAAACCAATCTTGCCATATTTTAATTCTAGCATGACATTCATTAGGAAGAATGAATTCTCAGACTTTCTAAGAACAGAGAGCTCGTGGCAGCAATAAAAAGCAAAAGGAGAGAATAACAAAACAGCTTCTTATGTAATCCTTACTTCTTTGCTGGTTGAATATTTACACTTGCTTTTACTCTCTCTGCACGTATGAATGATGCATTTAATGTGCAGAAAAGCAAAGGTGGTTGAGAGTACTCCATGTTGATGGCTGGTATTCATGTGCAGATGACAGCTGTTAGATATAGAGATGATATTAATATTGCTTCACTTTTCCCAGCTCCAACTCCACTCACTCGCCCTCCTTTAGCCTGTGTCTGCAGTACACAGACTGCAGTTTATCAAATGGCCCTACACTCTTGGAAGGAAAGCTATGAATTTGCTAGGGTATGAAGGTGTACCAGAGGTACTTTCTTTTGTCATCGTTGTAAAACTATGGTCCAATTTAGCTAAACGCCTTTGAAAACTGTCCTTTTATGCTCTTACCATGTAATGATTGCCCAGAGATGCCATTTGCCCTCAGCAGGCTGTATCATGGTTTGCTTAGTCCCAGCAGCTGATGCAACTCCGGACACAGGAACAGAGTACAAAGAGCAGTCCCATTGCTGTACCTGATCCTAGTGTCCTGGCATCAAATGGGATGAAGAAAGGGCTAATGTTTAATGGAGCTGGATGAGAGATTCAGCTGTCTGGGAAGCAGAGGAACAAGGTCCAACTATCAGAAAGCAGGCGTGGGACAGACTAGAAGAGAAAGGGGCACAAGTGAGTCTGCACCTATGAACATACATATACTCCCATAAAAATCTAAAGCAAGCTCAAGGTACTCCAGTCTTAGCCTTCCTCTCTTTTTAGCAAATACCTGTGAAGCTCATTGGCACCCTTATATGCCTCTTTTCTATCCAGCACCCATCTCACTGAGGGATAACAGTCTACTTCTCCCAGGCACCCCACCTAGCTCCAGGGATGGAAGCTAGTGTAGAGATGTTGTTTCATTAATATGGTGCCAGAGGATGGAAATTCACTTACTCTCCTCTCCTTGCCTCTCCTCTCTAAAAAAAAAAAAAAACAAAACACCATACTGAAAATAAATTAAATTAAAAGGAACATGAAGATTGAGAAAAATCAATTACTCCAAATTAGCAAATACAGTTCTGAAGGCTGTTAAACCTTAGATCAGTCTCTTTCAGTGCATGCTTTCCAGTGCTGTTCTCTCTTATGTCATGACAAGGAATCTAAAAGTGCCACCTTAGCAGCAGAAAAAGGCTTAGTGGAGCCACAGTCATCTTTACATTCTTGCTGACAGTGAATCATTGGATTCAGCCAGCTGAAATCCCCAAGTTGTGTAAAAGGAACCTTTCCTGTGCTTCAAACAAGGGAAAAAATGTCAGGCTGTTGTAGTTTCAAGCACAAAATTTTAGCAGGGAGAACTGCATCAAATTTGTCTAAAACCATGCTGACCTGGTCCTTAGTCCTTCCCAGGAAATAAAATTGTATATAACCTCTTTTTCTCCCCCAAGAGGTTTAAATTTTTTCAGTTAACATTTTTAGCATGAATTTTTAATTCCTTCCTGTTTCCAGCAAAGCAGGCAGCGTTAATGAAGTTCTCGATGTCCTGTGGAAAAAGCTGTCAGAGATTTAGTCTTGTTTCTCATATTGTCTAGAATTACAGCAATGTCAAAGGGTGCTCGGTAAACTCACAGCCCAATGTGCTAAATGCTATGAAGACACAGCAGATTCAGCCCCTTGCTAAGGAGCACTCATCTTCACCTCATGAGCTGTGACTTCCTTACTCACAAGGTACTATAAAAGGACTTACAATATAAATAATGCATCGTCCTAAACTGAAATATAATCAGCAGAAATAAATTTGAATATTAATGCATGAAACGTGTATGTTCATCTCTATTAGCTGTCTGCAGCTGTCCCATTTTGCTGAGATCTCAGATACTTTCACCTGCACGACAGAATGGAAGGACCATCAGGGATGTGTTGCTGTGATCAAAGTAGTCTTAATCACAATACATACACAACACCTGGGGAGCTATGCTGGAGAACATAAAATCTGGATGCTCTCCTCCACCCCCACCCTCAGCCCCTGCACTGTTTACACCCACTTTCTGCCTACAACAAAATCCCTTCCAGACTGGGAGACTTCACCCAGGTCACCATTGCTAAAAAGGAGAGGTCAGACTCACTTTGTGTGATGTTGGTTGAATGAATGCTGGATCCAACCCCACTTATGTCACTGTCCTTACACCAAAGAAAAGACTATGCTGCTGAAAGGCAGGTCCTCCTGGGAGCCTAACCTTCATTTTTCAGAGGACATATTATTCTAGTTGCAGAAAGACAGTCAAACACGACCTATTTAGTTTGGTCGTGTGAAAAACTGGCTTTATATAAAAGCTGTGGACAGAATACAACACAAGAACTGAAAATAATGATCCTGTTTTTAATATAGGTGCATGAACATCTCCTCCACAGACTTGCACAGCATCAGCCTTGAGTGGAAAAATCACCACACCAGACATTTTGTGTAAACTGCCCAATCTGTTGCTCTCTTACATTCTTCACACAATCATAAAGCCTATTACCTCCCCAAGGCCATAACCATGATGCTGCTGGACAGAATATTCCGAACTATGAAACGAAAACCTTACAGTAAAAAACAAAGCTAAGGTTGGAGGTTCATGACAATAAATCTGGGGCAAAGTCATTCAACCTGTGGTTGTAATTATTCTCTGAAAAAGCAGCACAAACTCATCTATTCAGAGAGAAAGTCTTACAGAGCTCTAGCACTGCTATTGAAAGACCCAAATAGTATTGCCCCTAAAAGATAAAAATATCTACTTGTGCAAAAAAACAGGTTGCCCTATCACTGTAGATTGATTATGTAAAAGCAGCTATCACCACTGCTGGCTAAATGCAGAAATAATACTCAGCCCCTGAAAGAAAAGGAGTCGCTTTGTTCAGTTTATCGTGCTACTCAGAGACATATTTTCTAATGATGCTGAATAAGTTGAAAACACAAATCTCACTTAATTTGTAGCTAGAGCTAAACCTAAGCTGGGGTTTATAGCCTGAGTCAATATTCTTCCTCTGTCTTTCTCAGTCTTCCTAAATCAGCAAAGACAGAGACTATCAAGAACATATGGGATGCCAACCAGGACATAATCAGCAAAACACGGGACATTCTGAGCATACAAGGCAGATGATCACTCAGAAAGATGTTGATGTCCTTATGCCTATTCATTTATCTACTTGAATCAAAGGAATGGAGGAGGAGGGGGAATGAGTATTAGGAAGGGGGGAGGGAGTCTAGGCATGATTAACAATAGGTGCGAGACAGGAAGAACTAGATTAAACTGATCCATATGCAAATGATCTGAGTCTGATTGCATCAAACCATGCACAGTTTAATGAGTATGGTAAGATGCCTTTATCTTTGCTTGGATGTGTTCCGAAAAGAAGGACTGCTCCAAGATAAAACACAGTTTAATAAGAAGGTTTTTCATTACGGGGTCGATCTGCATTTGCATTTCTCTCTCTGAGCCACACAGCTTTCCTCAACCTCCCTTCCTTTTCAAGAGATTAGTCGGTAAGCACTCATGTATTGTTGACACACACCTTAGGGCATTGCATACTTAACATGCGTGTGAGTTTTAGCCTGGTCCTTCATGACCTGGATTAGACATTTCAAAATGAAGACTAAGTGACAAACTCTTATTTTGCTGCTTATCTCTTAGCACTCTTTGCTTAGCACTCTTTGCCCTTCTGTTATTTAGAAGCTTTGTAAAATCTTTTCAGTATTCATACACTCATACAGGGGCAGAACTTAGCTTGGGTACTTACAGCATTGTGGGCCAGCCTCAGAACTGCATCACCGCTGCGAGATGGTGATAACTCCAGCTTCCGTGGAGCTAATCTGATTTTATGCTACTGTAGCTGAGGTCTAGCCCTCTATTTCAAAAGTGTATGTTGGTTTCTTCCAGGTGGCTGCCTTCATACACTGAACAAGGTAGCCAGGCCCTGCCTTGGCTTCACCTGTCTCAGGCTCTGCCTACTGTTACAGGTGCGGGTGAAATGAAATGGAGGCAACCTTTTCCTCCTTGTGCAAGCAAGACAGTGGGAAATCTCCAAGGCTCTCAGGAACATCATAGGAAAGACAGCTGACGAAGGCACTGGCCTCTGCTCAGACTCCAGCAGCCGTGTGGTATAGTAAGCACTAATCTTTTCATCCAGCTATGATTAAAGCTGCAGTTAGCAAAAGCACTGAATCAGAGCAAGCTGGGAAGACCTTATTTTTACTCCAAGGCACAGCAAGTACTGCAAGTTCCTCCACCTTGAAGAGGTCTGACCTGGCTGGCATGTTTTTTAGAGGCCATCTATGGATACCACGTTCTTCCTCACTCAGGGCAAAATTTTTCATTTAAGTGCCGTGTTCTTCTCTGAAGCCTCTGTGAATACTAACATCTGTATTCATACGTACATATTTACACAAGTAATCATCTTGTTGAAGATAGAGAGTATTTCAGTCTCTAAGTGTGAATACTGAATATTAACTCTCCAACTAATGGAGGCAAATAGATACCAATGGCCATCCAAATGCCTTCATGAAGAAGAAATCCCTTTTCACAGCACCTACAATTTGTCTGTGCAACAAGGATCCGTTGAACTAGACTGGTTAACAATCTCCACCTCAGCTTCAACTGATCACCTTCATCCTTATATCATGAAGATGAGACATTTTAATTGAAACAAAGCACTGCAACAAAAACATTTCCATTGATTTCAATAGAAATAATCACAGGCCTAAGTGCCTTGCAGATTGGGAATCCAAACCTGTTATTGCATATTCCATCATTATTAACATGATCGCTCCTTTTCCATCACTGGACTGCTTCATGTCTGTAGGATTTTCTAGGTTTGTATCCCTTTGAATACAATGTATGCTTGCATCATATCTTCCAATTACTTTGAATCTCACTTCTCTATCTTTTAGCTTCCTTGACTCTATGCTGAGGTGTCTGCAGCTTCTTTGCATTTCATCATTAATTCTGGCTCAGTAGCTATAAAGTGCTTTCTTATCTCAGATTATAGCTTTTTCCCTGTATGTGATCCTTTACACTTAATGCTACAGCCACACAATCTCTCGTCATAGACCAAGCAAGGGTCCCAAAACACTAGAAGGCTGAAACTTGTCAACCCAGTCATAAAACATAGTTTTGCGAGCATCTAGAAGAGTCCTACCTCTGTCCTAGCTTACTGTTATATATTATCATTTATGACAGCACAACGCTGAGGGTTCAGGAACAGTTGGGGTAACAGAAAAACTCGGCTTCTGGTGGTAGTCAGCTTATGTCCCCCTGTGCCTGGTGAGAGGATGTGCTCTCGGGGCTTGTGAGAAACCGACATCCAACATCCAGAACCTAGCAGGGCTAGGTGTGAATAAGGTGGGTTGGAAGCAGGTACACACCTCCTTACCTCTTGGCATGGTCAAGCACCCAATAGGGATAGATGTCAAACCAATACAGGACCAAAAGGTGGTGCCTGTCCCAAAGAGCTTACTATTGAAGTAAAAGTAAATACTGACAGATGAAGGATGCAAGGTGTTAATGGGGGAATGTTCATTGGGGCTAACTTTGGGGAACTAATTTATGTGCCAATGTAATAAGTACCTTGCAGTCAGACTCCTCTGCGGGCAGTTCAGAGCGCTCCTGATCATTCCTCTAAAGATCTTGTCTCTCTCTTCAGCGATTAAACAAAGAAATCAGATTCCTGACATGGTGACTTAAAGTTAGATGCTCAAAATTAAGCAATGCGTTTCCTCCACTCCCACCTCCAGTGACAATGGGCATGAGTCTTCAGGTGGCAGTGCCAAAGGTCTGCCAAGCTTCCTTTGAAGGGAAGAATTTTTAAGGTCTGATTTGAAGGCAGGGAAGAATACAGCTTTGTGACTGTGACAGGAAGCATAAGTGAAATCACAGAGATAGGTGTCGAGCAGTGTAGTGAGTGGCTGATGGAGGCTGGCATCACCACAGGTATCTGAGGTAGGATATGGAGTGGCTGCAAGAGGTTGTGCCTACATCTCAGGCATAGTTCCAATCCTCCTTTGATTAGGTGCCATCAGATGTCTCTCAGAAACTTCTGCTCTACTTAGGCTTAGTCTGGATTGGTATAAACACATGATTTCACACTGGCAT
Organism: Tringa tobata; assembly: GCA_033628505.1. Lineage (NCBI taxonomy): Eukaryota > Metazoa > Chordata > Aves > Charadriiformes > Scolopacidae > Tringa > Tringa tobata. Next base: position 2,109,490 of record JAHREE010000095.1, on the reverse strand, counting down.
CCTTTTTCAGGTGTCTATTGGAAGTAAAAAATTCATCATCTTGCAGTGAAACACCTGGGGTGAAATTCTGACCCCTTTGTAAGTCCCTGGTTCACCTTTGGTTTCAGTGACATCAAGGCCCAATGATTCAGTTCTAAACATTTTCACCTAGATGGGCATCTCAGTTCCAGCGGTGGTCTGGCGTTTCCCTTCCCTCACAGGTGGGAAGGGTGAGTATGTCTGATTTCAGTCAGGCCTCTTAGCAGCTACTGTTTCAGTTGTCCACATTTCATTTTCCCTTTATAAACAGAGGTACTGCCATTCACTATCACAACAGAGCTGGCTTGAGTATTTAAAACTCTTGTAACTTTTTGAGTGCCGGTTGGGGAATAGGTCTGATGACTGTGGTCTGGGATGAGTAAGGACTTCTTGGACTCTGCCAGTGAATTAATGGTGGGAAGCAAAGCCATCACAAACATCTGCTCTTAATGCCATCAGAGTTTCACTTCTATCTTATATGTGTAATTTTATTTTAACATTTTAGTCCCATGTTGTCATTTGTACTTTTGTCCCTAGTTTCAACAGTGGAATCTGTATTGAAAGTTGAGAGCAGGTATTTATGTAGGCTTTGAGCCATACCTAAATGATGTTTGATCTCAATGCCATTATCACAGCATAGCTGTCTCTTTCTTCTTCCCAATTCTCTTTCATTCATAAGGCTGAGAGACCTTTTAATCTTCATGCAATTTCCTCTGCAAGATCTAAATCACCTTGATATTTGGCAACATTGATTCTGTCTTTCCCTTCTTGATTGCTCAATCTTAGGGAATTTCCTGAATAATAAAAATTATGTCCATATATGCAAATATGGTCATAAGTCCTCTTTCGGCACCTTTGCTCTATTTATCACATCTAATTTCTAGAGGATTTATATTAGTCCAAATGTGTTCTTTAGAGGCCCGATCCAATTTCTGTTTAAGTCAGACTTTTGTAATAGATCTTAGTGGTAGTGGGATTTAGCCCAAAGCCTGGTGTATTTAAGTCAGTTTTAATCTGAAGGACCTGTAATAAAACCAATGACTTTGATCTTCTTTTCTGGGAGTGCAACTGAGTCAGAGACTTTAATTTTTATTTTTTAACCTCAAGTAACTGCGTGTTAGGTGGGTGACTGTGAGGACAGTCCTCTTATGCACAAGTTTTTCTTTATGTTTAGAATAAAGCATTGGACTTGGACTAAGAAGGGAGTTATTTTCCAAAGAGGCAAAGCTGGGTATATGTTACAGAGACACCTAACAATAAAAATAATTATGTATTTCTGTTAATGCCCAGTAATCATATGCATGCATATATATGTGTGTATATATATATATATATACAGAGACTGTATAAAAGAATTACCTTCAATGATTTTTTTCTAATAGGACAGTAAAGCAGCACTTTGACCCTCTTCATCCTTACTGGACTCTTCCTTGGGCTGACTCTTGGTGTCTTTTACAATCTGGGCTTCTCAAATAGCAATTGTGATGATATTTTTTCCTGACACGCTCATCTATGCGATAGGAAGTGAATGCAGGCCACCAAACAGTTACCAAGTGGTAACAACTTTCAGATGCTGTCAACATTGGCTTGATACGAACTGGTGAGGTAGAGGTGAGGGAATAACCTACTAACCATAACGTTGAGCCATGAGTGACAATTCAACAGAATTGCCAGAAAGTTCATCTATTACAATCACAAATCAGGTGGCCAACAACATCAGTGTTTTCATCGTAATCTGCCTTTGCTTCTCTCTTCGTTTTCCCTTTCCCCTCTGCCCCTGACATGTACAAACACAGAGACTTTCCCCTTTTATAAATACAATGGATGTCGTTGTCAGTTCGGATAAGAGCAAATGCCAGATAGGATGGCAATATTTTCAGTCCTGGCAAATGCAATCATAAGTTCAGTTTATTAATATTGCAACAGTTGCACTAAATGAGATCACTTGGATAACAAAACATTTATCAACAAAACGCTGCCACCTACTGAAGTTTTGCAAACAGCCCAGATGATTGGATAAGATCACAAATTCACTCTGTCACAAGCTTATGGTCTTTGCTGAAATCGTTCTGAGGGAAAAAAAAAAAGCAAGAATAATAACAAACAGAACAAGACAAGACATCTCTTTCATGCAGTCTGTTCAGCAAGTGTCAGGGTAAATCCTGGAGAGCGACCTCCAAAGAGGAAAGGAGGTTTGGCTCTTTGTGCTCAATATGTTGAGGAGTTTTCAAGCACAGTGACTATGGAACTCTTCCTATCAACTGCTTTAGCTTGCAGCAGCCCATTATAAACTCCCAGCTTTCTTGCTGGTCTTCAAAGCTTCTATTCAGCCCACAGTAAACTGATATTAAAACTTGTGAGCTTTTGGGATTGCATCATCCCAGGTTATAAAGGCTTTGTAAATAAACATAAAAGAAGTCCGAGTGATTACAACAAATCATTTTCTATTACAAGATCTCAACCAATTTAAAACATTCATTATTTCAGTATATATTTCAGTATAGCTCCACGGGGCACGCCCATGAAACAAGGAAATATCCTGCACACCATACATAGGAAGAGCTTTACCTACCCATGCTTCATTCCTTTGGTGTGGATCAACAAATGATTAGAGATACAAGGGCTGAAAAAGCTTTGGATAGGAATTGTTGTGCCCATTTGGAACTGCAGACAGAACTTCTAGAGTGCCATATCCTAAACTGGCTTTTAGGCAAGAATGTGGACATCATTTCCTACTGTTTTCGGAGAACTGCTTTGGGGGTTTAACTGTTAGTTATTGGTAAAAGTATTTAAATGAAATGCAAAAAAAATATTCATGGTGCAACTTTTTTTTTTTTACCATATGAGTAGAAAGGAGTATTTATGTTAATCAAGAAAAGCAAACTCAAAGATTCAAGACAGCATAGTTTAGGAATAGCAATCTCATTGCAATTATTTCATGCAATGGGTGACCCATCTTTTCCCTTGCAATACTATTAATGGAATAATAGAATCATGGAATAGTTTGGGTTGGAAGGGACTTTTAAAGGTCACCTATCCGACCTCCCCTGCAATAAGCAGGGACGTCTTCAACTAGAACAGTTGCTCAGAGCCCCGTCCAACACGACCTTGAATGTTTCCAGGAATGGGGCATCTACCACTCATTATAAGAAACTTCTGTATATCTAGTCTAAATCTTCCCTATTTGAGTTTGGAGCTGTTACCCCCTGTCCTATCACAACAGGCCCTGCTAAAATATTTGCCCCATCTTTCCTGCAGGCCCCCTTTAACTATTGAAAGGCCACAATAAGGTCTCCCCAGAGTCTTCTCCAGGCTGAACAACCCCGATTCTCTCAGCCTGTCCCCATAGGAGAGGTGCTCCAGCCCTCTGATCATCTTTGCTGCCTCCTCTGGACCTCCTCCAACAGGTCCATGTCTTTCCTGTGCTGAAGGGTCCAGAGCTGCATGCAGTACTCCGGGTGGGGTCTCATGAGAACAGACTAGAGGGGTAGAATCACCTCCCTCATCCTGCTGGCCATACTTCTTTTGATGCACCCCATGATACGGTTGGCCTTCTGTGCTGCGAACACACATTGTTGGCTCATGTCCAGCTTTTCATCCACCAGTGCCCCCAGTCCTTCTTGGCAGGACTGGTCCCTCTGAATGGTGTACCATCCCTCAGGTGTATCAACCACACCGCTCAGTTCGGTGTCATCTGCAAACTTGCTGAGGGTGCACTTGATCCACCTGTCTCTGCCATTGATGAAGATATTGAACAGTACTGGTCCCAGTATGGACCCCTGAGGGACACCACTTGTCACCATCTCCATCTGGACATTGACTCATTTACCATTACCCTCTGGATGCAACTATCCTCATCCACCAAACAGTCCACTCGGTTTCAGTTGCTTATTTGTAATAATAAAAAAATTAATGCTTTCCCCTGGAACATCCTTAGATGCTAAAATTATAGACAACTCACAGGATATGGAAAAGGGACTGCTTTTTAAGACTGGAGTACAACAGAGCATTTAAACATGTGCATAACTTTAAGCATGGGAGTAATTCCGTTGAAATAAATAGGACTACTCAAACATTTCTGATTTTGCATGTGCTTCTGTGCTCTGCTAGCTTAGGGGCTAAGAATGGATATGCTTATTTAATACAGTGTTTATCTACTAAGCCTACATTCAGCATTACTGATTCCTTCCCTTTCATCAGAGAGACAAGGAGTTCTCCATTTTTCTAGCATCCTTCTGGGCCGGTTTCAAACTTTGTTGTGCCTTCCCATGCATTTGCATTTTATATCTGATGTAGAAAATAGCAGCTATGAAGCCAAACCCTGAGTCCTGAGGGAGTAAAGCGGATGACTTGAAAGGAAACACTCAGAGGTTTGTCTAGATTAGGGGACACAATCGATATTAGGCTGGGGCTTGCTCTTCCTGACCTAATTTTGGACCTTTTTACATTGGGAAGCAGGATCTCCTTTCTTATTTGAATTTAGCTGTTTGCAATTGCCCTTGGGCTCCCCTTCGTGACTGTGACCATGTGTATTGACTAACCCTGGCCTCATTCTCTCTTCCTAATGCTGGAATTGTCCTTACTGCTGTGATGCCATGTTTGTGTAGTGGGGGACATGGATATATGCTCACTACCATACTGGGAAACCCCAACTAGTGACAAGGTAGACCCAGAGTTTGTAACTTGAGTTGGCCACTATGCTTAGCTCTTTTGCAGTAAAATCTACAATATCTTTTAGTCTTCAGCGGTTTTTAAACCTGGATTTTTTATGACGGGTTAACTATGCTGCTCTACCTGTTATGTGTACCCAGTGCCAGCTCCACCACCTTCCTCGCTGTGCAAGCAGGGCAAAACCCTAAATCCCACTGTGGGCCACCTGGAGCTGACATTACCAGATATAAGCCCTGACTGGTTTAGGTAGGCTTGGGCTTTAAGCTGCACTTTGCTGCAGCTGTTCTTCAACACAAAGGAACTTCAAAGGCTTTTGACTCCACTCGGGGACACCGAAGCCAACACATCTGCTAGCTCCTATGGAGATGAAAGCCAGTGTTTAATGCACACCATTGCCCTAACCAGTGTGCAGGTGCAACTTCTGGCTGGAGCTCTTCACATTGGCCTGTCTGTATTTAACTTTTTCTATCAGGATTCATGGTTATTTCTGAGCTCAGGGCTCCTGCCCTGTGTCTCAGTGACACTGTTCCTCTAATAGCATCTGTAGGGTGCTTCTTTCCCTGGCACTATGGTGGGAGCTGTGGGCTTTTCAGCATCAGGCTGACAGTACAAGCTGCCCCAACCCATAGTCTCAAGTACAAGGCCAGTATAAATAGTGCATGCTGAGATTTACCTTCATTAGCTGAGCTAATGAAGCAAGATTCCTGGCTACTGAGGCAACATACAAACCTCAGCTTAAATTTTCTTTCACCTTTGAAAACTCCCAACCTAGAATAAAGGTCTGAGAGACTTGGGACAGGTTGCCTTTTAGGTCTCTGAGCTAATATGGAGCAGGGTTCAAACACAGACAAAGCAGAAAAAGCAGCAAACATGGGAAATAGCCAATGCACAGGGGCTAGGGTGTCACTTCAGATGAGGGAGAGACCTGGTGGAGGGGAAGGGAAGAAGTGGAGGGGCTTTGGTGGCCTGGAGCTCTCTCAGCTTGCTTCAGCTCTGCCTGAGTTCTCATCTTCCCTCAGCTGCTAACCTGGGGAAGGGATGACTCCTTGCATGGGAGGATGAAATGCTGAATGAAGGGAAATGGCTACCAATACATGACTCCCTATGTCTGCACGGTAATCTCACAGGGTTCTGGAGGATTTTCTGATTAATGCCTATCAGAAAAGGAAGAGGATGTGTTGATTTTTTATGGCTATCTCTTGCTATATGGTGCCTCTTGATGTGTATTATAGCTTTACACATTAGTGAACTGCATCCCTGTTGTGATAGAAAATGGCCCAGAACAGTCCGAGAGAATACAGGTTTCTGAAGAGGATCTGTTCGTAAAGCTAAGAAAGTAGCTCATTGATTTAGGGCTAAAGTCCCACCGCAGGCTGGTGAGGGCACACTTACCCAGCCCAGGACAGAGACATGAGCTGCTCCCAGGAGCAAGGCAGCTGTGTTCGTGGGGCTTTACAGCCAGGCTGCTCATCCCTCCTGTGAAAAACTATTCATAGCAACTGTGCTCCCTCATTAGAGGCTCCAGGGTAATGGACGGGCCCACCCTGAGGTACATATGCCCACAAATAGGTCTGGAGGCAAGCAAACAAACGAGTGTGTGTGTGTAAATAGGATTTTATGTGCAGTGTGGAGCTAGGCAGGTTTCACCCCTGCAGACTTGTGTGTGCTGTAAGATGGGATGGACGGCAGGGAGAGTTTTGACAAATCATTTTGTGCTGGAGTCTGGGGAGGCACCAGGGTGATGAAATGAGCTCCTACACTCTGGGGTGAGAGAAGTCTCCCTTGCTGTTAGCAGAAGCTGTGTCTCCCACACACAATTTTTAACCTTCCTTTGATCACTATGCTTTTCTAAACCATTGGTGGGGTGGAAGGAGCAATCTTGTGGAGCTCCTCACTGGGCAGCACTGGGTGGTGTCAAGATAAATCCTATGTAAGCTGCTAGCTCTCAGGCTGGAGAAAACCAATGCTTGGTATTACTACAGCAGCAGGTCTGATATCCTGGATGTGTAGGAACAGGCACAGTCTGGAGTAGCAGCTATCATCTGTGGCCTGTTCAGGCTTCCATGAGGATTCTTGGTACCACGCTCGCTTCTAATTTATGGGATTTATGCACTCTGTAAATGAACACCTCTAGTATGTTGCTATTAATCTGGACAGGAAGCCCTGCAAAATTGTTTACTCAGCTCATCCAGCTGCGAGCGCCCTCAGAAACTGCCTACTTGGTATTTGCTGGTCTGAGGTAAAGAAAACCTCTGGAAAAGTCACTAGCGTTCACCTTTTGATGTACAAATGTGCAAACAAAATTTAATGTAAAAAAAAAAATAATCATTCTGAGTTTTAGTAGCTAGTCAAGAGAATATATTTTAGGGGATTGTTTTACTTGTCCTTAGTGGAAAGAGCTATTTAACATTATAGTCCAGCCAGACAGAATTTTTGAAGGCATTGCGTCTAGAAATTCTCTCCTGCAGCTGATTTACTTGGATGTTTTACAAGTAAAACTTTCTGTATCTGCTAGATATTCTAGTTACACCTATTAAAGGAGTTGGCCACTGTGTGATTAAATTAGCCATGCTTGATAGTTCGTATTTTTACAGTCAACATCTTTACCAGTGAAGACCAGAGCATGATCTTGTTTTTCATATTGATGTTGAGAGTGGAGCACACATGTAAACACTGTGTATATGTTTAGCATAGGACATCCTGAGCTTTTCCCATGTGGAGGCAGGGCTTGTGTTGGGGAGAGTTAGGCATGAGAAGTTTGGCTGATTGTGGCTGGTGGGAATAGCTCCTGGGTGGCTGTCACTTGTCCCCTGAGCCGAAGAGCTTCAGAGTGTATGACTACTGAGCAATTAGAGGTTCCCACAAAATTGACAAATAGGTACAGTTGCACAAAGGGTTTGAAATCCAGGAGCACTGTGACATTGCCATAACAGGAACAGCACCCAGCTTCCATGTGCCTCACTAGGGCTGGCCCCCCAGTGTTTCCATGAACTGGCTGAAGGAAATATGGTACCTACAGGGAAAAATCTTTACAAAACCAAGTGAGGGTGGTGAGGCACTGGAACAGGTTGCCCAGGGAAGTTGTGGATGTCTCATCCCTGGAAGTGTTCAAGGCCAGGCTGGATGGGGGCTTTGAGCAACCTGGTCTAGTGGGAGGTGTCCCTGACCATGGCAGGGGGGTTGGAACTGGATCATCTTTAAGGTCCCTTCCAACCCAAACAATTCTATGATTCTACCTGAGGAACCATCTGAGCTAGCTAGAAGAAAACCAGAAATGACATAGACAACACTTTGATACATAGGACAGCTTGGATGACAAGAGGTTGACTCCTAAGCAGGCCAAGTGACACGTCTGTTTTGTGTGTCTCACTGCCAGGAACTTCTCCTGGAGATGACTACATCTTGAAAACTCCTTTGTTAAACCCAGACTGACTTGCTACCTCATCTTCAGAGAAGCAGAAAAATATCACAAAACAGGCAGTCATTGGTGGCTATGGCACTCACTGGGCATGTGGATGTTCAATTCTGCTCTCCACTAGCCTTAGTTTTCAGTTCCTGTCGCTCTGGGAAACACCCATAAAGAATGATGCCACTGTCTCAGTATAATGGTAGGTTTCCTTTAGAAAGATGCACATCTTCTAAATTAGGTGGCTGTGAAGCAGCAGGTTTGATTCTTAAAAGACTGAGTGGAGTGT
>JAHREE010000095.1:2086271-2100901 GCA_033628505.1 Tringa tobata | reverse complement strand
GGGTCCTTTAAGGAGCTTTTAGAATGTGTATAAATTAGCTGCAACTATAATAACTACACTTTTTATCAAATACTTTGATGATGTTACTTAAAATTCCATTTTATTTACCATCAACAAAATGAACAATATCTGTACACCTTTACTGCCCTTTGCACATTCTCATTTCTTTCTGAACAGAGAATAGCAACAAACATGGATATTGATAACCAAAAGCCATTACAGGCAAGATGTATACCTCATTTCTGGAATCACATTACACCACTATAAGTTAATTTCACATTTTCCCTAGAAAGAATAACCAACATTAGCCTGGCCCACACAAGTGATTCAGTGTCACTCTGTAACGAAGTCATAGACATCCTTCTGCAGACTGTATCTGTTTCTGTTCACTCGGACAGTTAATCCATAGCAGGTCAAGACTGTGCCTTGCCAAGAACATACGAAATGTCCTAACTGTGGGGTAAAGTTGTTCCTCCGTGAGCGCAGATTTGGAATGGAGCAGTGGGGTGCAATGGCAGGAAGGGAGGCTGGGGTCTAGCTTGCACATCTGTGACTGCAAGACCCCCTGGCTTTCGTAATGCCAGGCAATGAGTGCCTAGGAATGGCTGAACAAAGGTGCCCAGTTCGGTAACCTGTGGGGAGGGAGACGTGCTATCCTACCTTTTTCCTCAGAGACGGTGGCAGTGCCCACTTTGCTGTTTGGGGAGGCAGGGTCTACCCATGGCTGCAGAGAGGACTCAGAGCTCCAAAACCAGCAGCTTTTCTTTTTTTTTTTACTGCCAGTAAAATCTCTTCCTGGGATACATCGACACAGCACCACTGGCGTGACACTGATTTGCACTGATGGTCACACAGACTATCCTGTGCATAGGGCTGTGCATGTACCAGTTGTGATTTCAGCTGGATTTCCTGTCTCTTCACGCTACAAACATTCCAACTTAACTGTACCAACATCCACATTACTTTAGCAAGACTTTTTTATTTACATGGAGCCCAGTTTTCTCCACTTGGCCCCAGAAGTGTTTGTTCCCATTTCACACAGCCAGCGCCTAAGTAATCTGTAAGCCAGGACTGTAACTTCCCTGCTCTTTGGCACGTGTTTAAAAGTCACACTACACAGATTTAATGCTGGTGGATGGTAAAAAGATTAAATTTTCAAGTGCCAACTCATCACATCAGGTTGACACAACTCCCACTGCGTTGCTGAATTTACTTGAGTCCTTTATTATGGGTGTAGGGAGAGATGGCTGAGGGGAGTTTCAGAAAAATGGTTTATTTACCAAGACAGCAAATAAGGAAATACATGTTTTAAAGTGTAAACTGTCTATTCTGAAAGGTTTGGCACCGTGCCTCGTGAGCTGTCTGCCCTGTCTGAAAATTACATAACTATAAGTGTAAACTCTGTGTGTGTGTGTGTGTATTTGTGGTTTCATTATAAGCAGCTCAGAGTGGTGCCTGGGAGACCTAAACACCGGTGGAATCTACTGGGTGGAAATAATGTTCGTGCGCTTTCTTGTTGATGAGTTAGTAAGCCACAAATTGCCAGGAGCTCATTAATGGGACATTCTCAGACTGTGGCTCATGAAGATGGGGAGAATTACGTGCACTTCTGTAAGTGTGCCCCCTTCTTGAAGTAACGGCTCATGGGACGGGACCAGCCCTGTGACAGTTCAGTTCACCATTTCTTGGGGACCACTAGAGAGTTTCAACTTGTCTTCATACTAGAAGCTTAAGGGATAAAAACCTCAATACCCCTACCCTCCAAACTCTGCCTTCCCCTGCTAACAGCTCACTGTTGGGCCAGCGAGAGACGGTTAAAATGGTGGAGCTCCCCTGATCCCCACTGGGAATACTGTGCTTAGCCAGAGGCCATGGTGTAGGTCTTTGACTGAGGAAAGCTTCTAGTCAAGTCTGGCTTCATAACTTGCAGATACTGAAGACAATTGCGCCAATAGATGCTCCAGCTCATGCTATACCATTTACAGTATTTGTAAACAATGAAATATAATGCATGTATATCCTGATCCTTCATTAATCAGGAAAAAACATTAGAGGAAGCATCAGGGGCCCAGTTCTGCTTTCCAACATGTACGCACCATAACCCCCATTAATTCGAGATGGAGTCACGTGGGTGTATCCTGAGGGGGTGATTGCATCCTACATCAGCTACAAGTGACCGAAAAAGGGAAAATAATCGGACTGATACTGGTCATTTGGACAATGTGTATTTGATGTGTCAGTCGTTCCAACCTTCCAGTTACCAGATGTCCGTAAAAATTCATAGCAGGCTATTAAATTTAGCAGATCCCGTCTTAATTAGATTAGCTTCTGCTCAGCATGTCAGCAGAGTATTTCACTGATGGAGGATTTATAAAGATTTCTGGTGGGAATTCTTTATGGAAGATGTAGTCTTTTATCCAGTGGGATTTACAAATGGAGAAGGGGGGAGGGAGGAGAGGAAGCCCTGATAAGGACACACAAACATTGTCATGGCATGTTAAAACATAAATGGGAGCTTTTATTTTATGGATGTTCCCTTTTTATTTCTCTTTTGCAATACGGATAGGCGGTGTGAGCATTTTTTGTGTCCTTGCATTATCAGGCCCAGCTAATATAATGGCATACGGGTGGTGGAAAACTACAAGCAAATTCTTGTTGTCAAATTCCCTCCTAAAACTAGCACCAAAGGAGTACTCAATGTTCAGTTGCCTGTCAGGTCATGAGTTATTTTTTCACCTACAGGAAACAGAACTGTACAGTTTGTCTTGAGCTGGTTTTATGTGCTGCAATCCAGCATCTATCCATCCATTGCCCTTCTTTCTTTAAGGTCACTGCAAAAAAACCCCAAACAACAAACCCACTTTCTTATTAATTCTGCCTCTGTCCCAAAGCCAACGATTCTCTGGTTTTCTCTGCACAGGTTTTTATGGAAGATATATACCATTAATGGTGACACTGGTGTCAGTAACAGAACGTGAGCAGCAGCAATGCCTGTGCTCTATTCCCAGTGTGTAGATAACTTCATAAAGGAAAAAAGGTGGGTGGAGGGGAGGGGAGATCTGGATAATTTTTCTTGTCATTTGATTCACCATTGAAAAGGTCACTCCCTGTAAGAAGAGACAGTCTTCCCTCTGAGATGTCTGGGGGAGGAGCAGAAATGGCAGAGCCAAAATGGGGGGGGACTCCTTGCCACCGAGAGGCTTTTGTGAGGTGGCAGAGCAGCCCTTCTGAGCACAAGGGCGTGCAACGCCCAGGGTATGCATGCTGCTGGCTGATAAAAACAGAAAGGGACCATCCTTTGCTCACGCCGCGGGCTGATAGCATTCACATCATACACCGTTTGTTACTAGGCAACTGATTAAATATACGTGCCGGTCCTTCAAGCAGTGCTTGCAATTAATTAACCAAACCATTTTCATTTTGACTGTCTTCCGCCCTCCCCGCCACCAACTACCTTCCCAAATGCTGACATCTGACACAAGTGCAAGTGATTTGATGCTCCTCCCGACCTATGGTGTAATAAAATAAAAACTCTTTGCAGAGTAGATGTGGTCTACACCCAGGCAGTGGACATCTCTGAGCGTCCCTGGTGGGTCTAGCTGGCAGCTGGCACGCACAACAGACATTTTGCTTTGCTGTACCAGGGCCAATGTAAACTGAACTGCAAAAACCACAGGGCAAAGTCCAAAAGAAGTTCTCCTGGCAGATCCGTTTGAAGTGCAGTTGTATTGAAGGATGGAGGATGGGTCTTCTTACTTGGTTTTAAAACTGATTCCTCACCCTTAAAGTACTCATTCTCAAATTTAAAGCCACTCTGGAGCATGCTTAAATCAGTATCTATCTATCTATCTATCTATCTATCTATCTATATCTATGTACATATATATTGTGATAAATATAAATATTTATAAACCTACTAATATATATGCGAGGGATGTTAATGTCCAGATGTCACCAACTCTAAGTGCACGCTCCTCTGTGCTACCTATTACACCAGGACCCCAAACCAGACAGTCCCTGCTCTGCTTAACTCACAGTCTAAATAGCAATGACAGGCAAAGCAGAAGAAGGGATCTAGACATCAAAGGTTGTTCAAGGTCATACAGGGGGTCAGTAGCGGGGCTGGGAATAGAAAATGGCTTTTGCTTTGAGATGAGACTTTATAATAAAAAAAACAGTGAGTCATCTCACCCCAAATCCTCCCTCTAATTTTGTAATACAGTTGTCATATTAAACTTGTATGAAATAGACTGGAATTACACATGGAAAATGGGTAACTACAAGGATCCTGGAAGATCTGACTGTTCCTATTACACTTGATCAAATGCAACTGTCAGCTGCTTTGGCAGAGATCACCTTTGATGATTAAAAGGAGAGGACTACATTACAAGAGGGTTTGAGCACGAAACCACTCGCTGCAATCCACAATTAAACAGGAGAGGCTATTGTTCTGTTTCTGACTGGGAACAGAGTTACAAATTTATTGGAGTTCACAGGCTTGCTGCAGAGCTTGTCTTTAACAAAATTGTAGCCCCATTCTGTATCAGAGCTTCCTACCCCGCTCAAAACCTCCAGTGCATTAAAGAAGCAATTTAGGGTTTATTTGAAGGGGGAAAAATAGAATGTCGAGTTGTGTTTCTTTCTTCCTTCCTCCCACTGGCTTTCTGCTGGGGAGGGAGGAATTTGAATCAGCAGATTCTCAATGGCACTGTCGCCGATCGGTGCTGGTATAGAATCACTAGAAACGGGTAAGAAGCAAATAATGAAGCACAGACTGACTGACAATTTGAAGGTTTTTTTGTTTTTTTTTTTTTAACACACTGGCCAGCAGCTGATTTGGTGTGAACTGTCTGTGGAGCCACGCTGCTTTACACTGCCTGAGCACTGTGCCTTTGAGTCAGAACCGGAATGGTGCCTCTGAAAAAAGCACTTTTTGGGTTTGTGACTCTTTTCAAGGAAGCCGAGGCCATTTTCCACTCCTAATGGGACTAGGTTATCTTGGTTCGACTCTGGACTGTCATTTTTGGGGCTGTACTCTGGTGTGAATAAAGGGTTTGTGGCTTTTTACAAACCCTGCGTGAGCTGGGGGAAATCTGCACCCTGGCAAAAAGCAGCCCCCCCTGGCTGCCATCCTGCTTGCCACATGTGCCCCCGGCCCATGCTGGTGGCAACCACGCTGTGGATGGAGGAGCAGGCACGGGTTGTCCCTTATGAGATTTGAGATGAAGTCCCTCTTCCCCGAAGGTGGCTGCCTGCTTTCAGCAATCCCGTTAGAGCCATGCGCTCCTCTTTAACTTTCACTGTGGCTTTGCTGACCTTTGAATGAGAAAAACATTAGTAAAGAGCAATTTTATGCCCTCATAAAGAGTTATGTGTTACTAGGCAGTAATGGAAGCACAAACCAACCCGGCCAAAAGATCTCAGCCTCCTGCCGCTGCTTTCTTTAATGGTGCTGCTGCATCATTAATCTACCTTGTGCTCGTCGAGGGCTGGAAATCCCACCCAGCAGATGTGAAGATCGTTCACAGTGCCAGTAACGGGCACTGCTCCTCAGCCTTGCTAATCCACAAGGGTGGAGGGAGAAAGTCAGAGAACACCTGTATTTCTTGCAGGTTTCTGCATGCTCTTCCTTTCCTCTTATCCCTGTAATGATTTATATTTAATTGACTCGCAATTATACCCACTTTTCTTTTCTCCCCCCCCCCCCTTCTAGTTCATCTGGGTTGTTCCATACCCATATATGGTCTGTCACTAGCCTCGATTCTTTTTTTTCCACCACAATGAGGCAATAAATCCAGTGGGGCTGGACAGGAAACCCAGCTTGCCAAGGAGAGACAGGATGAATATCTCCTAGAGACAGCCAGAGGTTTGATTGCATATTGTCCATACAGCGTATTTCAAGGAGTGCCCAGGGCAAGCCTGGAAAAACTTTTATGTCTGCAACAGTATTTCTTTCTGGAAAAACAGATTTTAAAAAAAGCCCACTGTGTATTTTTTGCTCCTTTTATGTGTGTGGAATCCATGATATATAGAAGATGGCTTGTTTCAAAATTTCAGCTAGGGCCTGTTTTTTAGAGACAGAAGATAATCACACAGAAATGCTTCCTTTACAAAATATGTGTTTGCTGTCACTGCTCTCCTCAGCTGACTCAACATGGCTGTGTGCTTGCTGCTCGAGTTGGAGATGACTTCTATCATCTTACTGCTCCAAACACCTTCATTAAAAACACTGAGCAAGTTTTATTAATACTTTCTTGGGCTTCCAAGCATGTCTAGGCTCATTCATGTTTATGCTTCACTGCAAACGCTGGTGAACTTGCTGATCACACATTCCACCCAGCTGCTTGTTCCTGTAAATGCAGCAGAGATCCTGAGACACTGGGATATTGTATCAAAACTCAGATTAACTCAATAAAATGGTGACAGATGGCCCACTAATGACACAGTGACTGCTCCGCATGGCCTGTATGAAAATATGCATTCTGGATCCTTTTTTAAGGGATCACTTCTGTAAGACTTCTGTGGTATTTCTATTCCAGGAAATCCCCGCCAGGCCTTGGAAAAATATTACTTTGCAGTAAGAACGCAATGCTGTTCAGACACAACACTGTCTTACTCTGCATGCAATGACACTGGATTGCAGCCTGGCAAACTGGTGCAAAATCTCTATGCTTGACAAAGAACTTCTTGTTTCAAACAATAAGGAGAGCTTACCTTTATTGCTGCTAGTGTAGGTGCAGGGAAAAATCACAGAATCATAGAATCATCTAGGTTGGAAAAGACCCTTGGGATCATCGAGTCCAACCATCTACCCTACTCTACAAAGTTCTTCCCTACACCATATCCCCCAACACCACATCTAAATGACTATTAAACTCATCCAAGGATGGTGACTCAGTCACCTCCCTGGGGAGCCTATTCCAGCATCTGACCACTCTTTCTGTGAAGCAGAATCACTGGTGCCCTATTATAGCTGGTTACATTAATCACTATGTCTTTCGAATTAAGCCACTTAGTGGCACAGGGGCTGGTTTGGGAACATTAGGAAAAGAACTGGATCTTTGGTTGTCAGTACACGGGCAAGTAAAATTCCCAGATATTCACAAGCCTGTGAGTACAGCATCACTTAACTGTGGTCTCTTTCTTGCACACATATACGGCCATGCTCCTTAAGGGTTTGCCAATGCAGTGTAGTTGTTGAATTATACAGGCTAACTCTACAAGCTAGCTCTACAAGAAGTAGCTTGGGGACTGGAATTAGTCTAACAGGAGTAGCAGGACACATTAGCTCGCATGGCTGAGTTAGCCTGCCTGGCTACCACTATGATTGGATGACTTCTGATACCGAAGCTAAGTCATGAGAGCTATCTCGGGTCGTTCAATGTGATATAGTGGATTGTGGCCCTCTCCTCCCCCCAGCTCCCACCCAGCACAGTGCACTTTGCAGACATAGGCTATGCATACTTGCATTCAAGATCTGGATTCTTAATGGAATAAACTGGCCCAGCTTCACTGTGGAAGTCAGGGGCATAGCTACATTGATTTACACTGACAGACTCCTGGCCAAGATGTTTCGGTCTGTCATTTGTATTTACCATGCTCTACCAGTCTGGGGGGCTAGTCATACTCTTATTCCTTTTAATGATCGTTCTGCTGCAGTCATCTTTTTTTTTTTTACTTGTTGCAGTTTAGGCCAGCAGGCACTATTATGGTCTTCCAGCCTGGTCTTGCAATGATTTTTAGCTTTAAGGGCTAATTTTGAATAGGACTGCAGAAGCAGCAGCTTCTTTCCCCTGCCAGCCGTCAAGGCTCAGTCCCTCACCCTGCTTCCCCCGTGTTTCAACCTGCAGAGCGTTATGCTAATTTTGCTTGCAGCTTCAAGTCAGCTGAATTTCCGGCTGGCTTCAACTTAAGCTGTTTTTATTTCAAATAAGGTAAATTACCCGCTTCAGTCCAGGGCTCGGTTTCCAAGCTTCCGTCCCGCAGGTTTTCAGGCTTCACTTCCAGCAGCTCTGCATAATCCCTGCGGAAGGCATGTCCTCCCCTCCTCCCGTGCCAGGGACACGCCGCTCCGCTTGGCTGCTCCCGGCGCTGGAATCCTCCTCTTCCTCCTCCCTCTTCTCATTGGACTCTTGGTCTGAAATCAACAGAAGTTATTTTATTGAACGGTCTTCTGCTAAGAGCAGTTCACTGGCCCCTAGACCCTCTTCCCTGTTTCCCTCCAGACTTCACAGAACTATTCGCTGCAGAAATGGAAAGTGTGCCTGTGACAGTCACCTTCATTAATGGCTAGCAACAATTATGCAGTACATCTGATGGGGCTGAGAGCTCCCTAGTAGGCTAATGGTCACCATCTTGCCTTTCCTGAGGCTCTGGTGGCTTGTGAAAGGTTCAGTAGTAACAAGAACATGATGGTGTGAAGGTAATCTTACTCCCAGACTGTGGGAGAAAGCAAAACCAGGAAGACCTGTGGAGGCAAACCTCGATGGTTTGCCATGGGACCCAACTACACACCGAGACTTATCTAGCCATGGAGAGATCGGACCACGGGGAGGCCAACAGCTCTCAGGCCTTCGGTCACCATAGCTCACTGCAGTACACTGCCTGTGTGTGTCTCAGCAACCCCTCACTGCCTGATGTCAGAGAGGTCAGCCATCTCTGCCATAGTGCCTGAAAAACCTGAGACAGTCTCTCTCTGAAGGGGTTACATCCAAATTAATAATCCAGACAGGTGAAGAAAAGGAGGAGAAATTAAAGCACGGAGAGGTGAGGTGACTTGCTTGTGGTCACACGGCAGATCAAAGCTGGGACATTAGTCTCCCTTATTACACTGAACCCACTAAGTGCCATGTCCCTGTGCAGCAGGTTAGCCTATGCTCCAGCTTCAAAAACTTCAGCAAGCCAAACATAAACCAAGAAATATCTACCTTCAAGAAAACCGCATGAGGCAACATATTATGGCATAAAGGAATAGCATTTCTTTGCTTGCCTCATGGAAAGCTGACATTTTCTGTGTTGTGCATTGGCATTTCCTGTGATATTGCCACAGGCACAGGACTCAGATGGATTGCTCAGAAGCACATTAAATACTGCTTCATAGATATAACTTTGGACAGGAATCTGTTCTATGCATGTGGGATGGATAGGCAAAGCATTGTCTGATAGAGATGTCATTAGAATCAGCCAAATATTATTGAGGTGCTCTGCAGAAATCTCCACTCAATATATGCAACCCAATCCTCGTTTCTCTATGATTATTCAAATGTAAGCATTCTAATGTTGTTTCACTCCCATTTTTCAAGACTTACATTTGGCTTGGTTCACCTTTCATACGTGCAGCAATTTCATTCAGGAACACAGGGTAGCTGCTCCTGTGGGGAGCTGACCCTCTCCAGCAGCCAGGCTCCCACACGGCTACTTACCCACCCTTGCCCCCACAGCAGGATGGGGGACACAACAGGAACAAGAAAAGCAAGAAAACTTGTTTAACCAGTGAAGGAAAGAGAAAAGGCAAACCACAACCAATCACTCACCATCTGCCCCACAAGCAGACTGATGCCCAGCCAGTCTCCGAGCACTGGCTGCCTTGGAAGCCAAAAAGCTCCTTCTTCTTCCTCAGTTTTTGTTGCTGAGCCAATTCAGGCTCCTGTCTGAATCCCTCTGGCCAATTCAGGCCAGCTGTCATGGCTGTGTGTCATCCTCCTCAGGTCTCTTGTCCACCTCTTACCTACTTGCTGCAGGAATCGGGGACAGAGTGGGGAAAAGAGAAAGCTTTGATGCTTTCAGCGTTCAGCAATAGCCAAAACGTTGGTATGTTATCAGGACCATTTTAGACACAAACCCAAAGCACAGCACCACACAGGCTGCTATGAAGACAGCTAACTCCATCCCAGCCAGACCCTTAAGTGCCTTGCTTAAGGTACCTTGCTTCAGAGAAGCTTGTGTGCTTCTCTGTTGCAGAAGCACAGAGAAGCAACAGACTGATGGATGGACTGATGGACTGATGGATTATATAGGAAATGTAGGATTCATCAGCACCTCCATAGGATGGTCCCTCGGATGTGTGTTTGGCTCTCTCCTTTCACTAGTGAGCCATTGCAATACCTAACTTTTAGACAGCTCAAGTGAATTGAGATGACCTTCATTCTTCAGTGATTGACCCTGAGTCTTTCTCCTGTTCTCTCTGTATCGGTGGTTATGTTACACCTGCCAATGGGGTTGTTATCTCTCTCATAACAGGTTTGATGTAGCTTATAATTTTATGTTTAAATACAGTAACCAAAAATAATTCTAACTGTCCCTTTTTCATAATTCTTCTCAGCACTGAGTCCCGGAGCTTAGTAACATATATTTTATCCTTCTAATATATATTTTTTACTGAGTAAGCCTTGATTTTGGATGCTTCTCTGCCTACTGTTAAAAATGACCAAAAGCCTGAGACTGAGCAAAAGCTCTAACCTGTTATAACTGTCAGCCCCAAATAAATATTGATTTTAAGTGTCAATTCTTAGTAAAGATAGATGTCAAAGCCCAACAAACCCAATTACAGTGCAATAAAATATATTTCATAACTCTTGTTTAAAATGTGTGCCAAAGCTTTTATAGTGTATCATGGAAAGACAGAGAATCCACCTGGCCTTCGCGGTACAATATATCTAGAGAGATATTTATTAAATTTATCTGATATATATTGTATCAATATAGCCAAGCGTGTTGTATTTCTGCCATAGTTTACTTCGCCCTTCACTTTTCTGGCTGTTTTAAACGAACTTTTAGTGTTGCTTTCTTCAGCTGGGTTTCAAAACTGCTATCCCTACGCCTGCGTGAGTGTGTGCCCTTCTGCCTTCACTCTGGCCAGTAACCTTTGAGCTAGCTGGCCATTTCTAACCTGTTTGGAAGCAAAAATGTCTCAAACACACTAACTTCCCAGAAGTTTAATCAAACCAGGCAGCTGGCAGTGACCTGCTGACAGGAAACGCTGTGGTATGAGCTCATCTCTTCTAGATAACAGTGAGTCCACATACAAGAGAGCTGCCCTGGGTATCTTCAGATCAGAAAAGACTCTGCTGGAGACCGTGCTTGTCCACCCCCGCAGAACCTGAGCACGAAGGGAGAGAGCCAGAAGCAGCCCAGCCTCACAGGGTCCTTGGGCAGCTCATTTTCTTGTTGATCCTTCCTGACAAGGTTGGTTGAACCTGAATATAATGACCCAGGCAAAAATAGATCCTTCTGTCTGATAATGGGATATCACAGGATTATAGTATTTTCTTTATTTTTTTTTTTAAAACTCATTTTCATACATATTGATGCTTTGTTTCTTTCTCAACCATCACTGTATGATCAGGAGCCAGTTTCCCTCAGTTGTCTGTACTGGTGCCTGACGTATTTTGGGATGCTTAAAAGAAATTCAAAACCTTCCCATGTGCATGAGTAGTTTGTAGTGTCCTCCACACATCATTCTTCTCCTGCCTGTGTTTAATTTCATCCACTATCTCAGTTTTCTCCTTTTTTTCATCTTCTGCAATTTTTCATGCTTCTCCATTTGACCTGCCTACCTGATTTTGCATGACACAAACTTTGTCACCTTTGCTCTTCACCATGGTCTTCAAATCATTAATAAATATCCCAAGCACATGTCTTATTTTTAATGCCTGGGGCATCCTGCCTGTAACCCCCTTCCATGCTGTGACGGACCATTTGTTCCTCCTCTTTGTTTCCCCTCTCTCAACCGTGGGTTTTCTTTTCCCTCCCTATCCATGCAGGACTTTACCTCTCACCTTGTGGTTACTTTATAGCCTCTTCTCAGGAACTTTATCAAAAGCCTTTTTAAAGTCTAAATAAAATACAGCCATTGGACGTCCTTTACCCACTGTTTTTTAACTCTTTTAAGGGCCTTGAACAGGTTTGAGGTTTCTTCTAAGACAGAGATCACGCTGGTTTGTCCCTATCATATCCCCCTCATCTACTGCTCCTGCTTTATAACAATCATTAACGATTTCCCTGTACCAGGAGTGTGTTGCTTAAGAACAGAAAGCAGAGGGAGATACTTGTCTGTGGAGACTTTCCCTAACAGCCTTCTAGCTGGTTGGTTTATGTTGCCTCTAAGCCCTGAGGTAAGGAAACAGGAAAACAGATTAATAGACATAGCAATCTCCCCCAAGATACTTTTAGATAAACACAGCCTTGGGCATTTAGAAAGTCGGATTTACTACACCTTAAAAGAGGTTTCTGAAAACCACGGCTGTTTTATTTTAAAGTATGCAGCCAAAGGCATGCACTTCTTTAATCTTTGCCACTCTTCCCCGATAGACAACCAAAAGCACAGGTCCCAGGGTTTAGAAACAGTTGTGTATAAACTGGAAACAATCTCAGCAAGCCTTTATAACAATGAAGATCTCTTTGGGGGCACTGAAGTGGATTTGAACTGAAGCCAAAACACATTTCCAGTGCACAAGCTGTACAGAAACAGACACAAATGCACAATTGATATTGGTAGGGTAATATAATTGCCAACATTTTCCTGGAAAAATGAGAATGCAGACAGGGATGTTTGAAGGTAGGTGGTGGTTTTTTTTTTTTTTTTTTTTTTTTTAATATATGCTCAAAATAGCACTGAAGAGCAAACCCAGACCTCAGTGTTGGGCTCGGTGCTGTAGGCACGGGATCCCAGCCGTGACCCCTGTTGCCTGCAAAGCGGCATTACCCGTGTACTCTGTTCTCATCACTGGTTGTCTGTATCCCAAGGTCCCAACACCTGCTCCAAACTGTTGCTGGGCGTATTGCACGTCCCCAGCTCAGAAAACTCAGTGGGAAGTATTTACTTTCCAGAGCCATTGGAATTTTTCATTCATTTCATTTCTTTGAAAAGGCATCTTTGCCATTCAGTGTTCAACTCTTTCTTTACCTGCACAAAGGCAGGAGCACGTATTTGTTGATTTGCTTCCGACAGGGGAAAGAAAGACTCATACTCCTCGCCACTCTCATCTTGTAATTTTATTTTGTCCTGGAGTGATCCCATTTGCTCCCTCCCCTCCCTTACCCATTTCCCAGCAAACAGGTAAGTACTGTAATCTGAACTTCTCCGTCTCCTCAAAAGGCTCCTTTCTCTTAGAACTTGTGGCCTGTGGTGTTTTTTACATATTGATTCACCAATGTTAAGGGTTACTTGGGAAAAGAAGTAGGACTAAGCTCAGCTCTCAATGTTGCTGTGTTGGTGTTTTTTAAAAAAAATATTGCAATATCCTTATGAGTGGTCTCAATTCTGCAAGGAACTGCTGGTCCCTCTGGAGATGCTGAGGGCTGCTGGAGAACTATAAAACCAGCGCTGTTCATAGCCAGAACTAAAATGAGTCCACAGTTCTTGGAACTGCAGCGTTGGGCCATGATTTATAGGGTTTTGTAAGCTGGCTCCTGCCTCAGCTACACCCACCAGCACATGTAGAGGGCACCCACACGTGCAGAAAAAAGCTGCTGACGCTGTGTGTTAGGGACTGGGACTAGCACTTTATTTTGTCTTCCCTTCCATTGTGTCTACACAAGCCTCCCGGGGTACTCCTCCTCCCCAGCATTTGGATTTGTCTTTTTCTGCGCTGCCTGAAGCACAGTTTGCTCACGCTTAGGTGATTTACTAAAGGCTGCATAACTGCTTGGAAATATGCAAGGCTGTTTTTGGCAGTGCTGGTGTAGATATTTCAGTGCCCTGCTTCAGATTGATAGCGTTACGCAGGGAAGAGAAGGCAGCTCTGGAAAATGTTTGAGTTCAAAAGGGAGAAGAAGCTCTTTAATCACTCAGGCTCTCAGGAAACCCAAGACCCAGTGGGACAGTCTCCTCATAGTCGAGACTGTCCCAGAAAATCAGTGGCATTTGAAAGCAAGATCACAGCCAAGGAAGGCGCTGCGGTGCTGGAGAGGGCCCCCACCAGCGTGAGTGAAATGGCTACTGCCTCTGCTGCAGCCAAAAACTGGCAGGGAGACTTGGGGTTCAGTATTTCAGAAAGAACCGCGTATTTAGCAATGCCGCCTTTTCTGTTTGAAATGTCTGGGAGGGTTCGGATCAGATAATCAGCTTTTAAAACCGGTGTGGCTCAAGGATCTATTTCAAGCCTCCCCAGATTATACTCAGGGCCAGATCCTGCAATTTCTTGCTTTCTTTCTCTCCCCCTCTCTAAATATACGTATCCTGACCGCCTCCTATGAGATTAATTCAACCAGAGCAACTGCTGGATTAGGCCTTAATCCCTTTTCCATCCATTTAAATCATCCTGAATGGTGAGGGATTGCGGTGTGTTCCAGCCCTGGCCTACGACTCATTTTATTCTGGCATCTTTTTGTTGTTTTGCATCTGTTTTCTGTCATTTTATTTTTTTTTTTTTTTTTCCTTTGGCAAATTCTCTGGCTTCAGCTGTATTCGTAACTTGCAATCTTACCAATATGGTCTGGCAATGATATCTGTCTTGAGGGGATCACTTTCCCCCCCCCCCACTTCTTGCTCCGCAACAGCCAGTTGATTCTTATAAAACATCTCCCTCTCCCATCCGCTTGGCTTGGCCTCGGCAGCTTCGTGGGGTGTGAACTTCGAGAGAAACAGCTCAGATTATTCACGTTTAAAACTGCTATTTGTTTTTTTGTGG